>AWOL01S0035661.1:17120-49092 GCA_000715115.1 Nicotiana otophora | reverse complement strand
CCCCCCCCACACACACACACACACACTTAGAACCGTGAGGTGTCCCCAATGCACACAAATAAGGTAAAGTAGGGTGAGAAGAAACTCCCTCAAATCAAGGTGGAAGGCTCCTCCACAGTCTGTGGAAGAGCATCAGCATCCATGGCATCCATCATGGCCCCCTCTGGCCTAGCAATAGCATTCTCACGAATAGGGAGATCTGTCACAGTCCTATCATCACCAACTGGAGCTGAGTCTGTAGCAGGTGGTACAGCGGCCTTAGTAGGCATGGTGTGTGGAGCCTCAGGGACTATAGGAGGAGAATAGGTAGATGGTCCAGCAGTGGACGATGAAAGCAGCTGTGAGATGTCTATATCTGCACGTTGAACCAGAGCACGGAGGAGTAATGATACCTCCCTCATCATCATGGCCTGCTCAGCTTGGACTCGGCTTAGATCTCCACAAGTCTGATTCAACTCATCTCTGGTGGCACTCAAATCTGCACGAGTCGCTATCAACTCAGCCATGTTCTCTTGCATATCAGCTTGCATCTACTCAAACAACTATTGAAAGGTGAGCTTAGAGGACCTTCCCTTTTTCGGCTCTAGTACATGAGTGACATCATATAGTCCTGGAGCTTTAGCCTCAATGTGGTCATTCTCCATGTCCCATAGTACTCCCATCTCTGTGAAGTAAGCTGACAGGGTATTTGCAAAGAACAACGTCCACTTGTAGTTCATCCTGGTGCGCTGCATTTGGTCGTGCATGATGGCTCCCAAGTTGAGCAATATCCCCTCCAATAAAGCATACAATACTAGTTCTTGGTGTCGAGGGACATCAGTTTTGTGTTGGTATGGCATCATGCGGTTGCATAGAAAATTTAGAACCACATGTGCTAACGCGCTCATGAATTCCTTGGCTAGCGAATGGTACTTCATACTCCCATGCTTCCAATTTGCATCCTTTTAGTAGGGCATAGGACAGACCTAATGTGTGCATAATCTGGTGCTTTGCCTATGCAGTCAAACCTATCAGTTAGTATGTGTGGCACCCCTCAGAAATTGTTCAGAGCTTCAGCTGAGACATTAATATCCACCCCTCACACTCTCACAATGCTTCCCCTGGAGTGATGCCAATTGGTGTAAAGCTCTCTGACGATAGTGAGGTTGGCCTTTCCGTGGCCCTTCAAGATAGGTCCCCATTTTTGCACCTCTAGAATTGATTTCAGAAAATCTGGGAAATTTTTCTTAAGTGATCCAATATTGATTGGCTTTTCTGGAATGTACTTTTTTGAACCCAGGATCTTATTATAAGATCAGAATGCCTTTTCACTAACAAAGTTCTTCTCCCAAGCAGCTCGGTCTATTGGTTCACCCTCATCTTCGTCACTCATGTCGACATGTGGAAGCCCATTATCTGAATCACACTCAGACTCAGATTCTGCAGTAGTCTTCTGCTTCCCTTTATCATTCGGGTCACTCTGCTTGGAGGATTTGCTCTGGTTCGGCACAGGTTCTCTGATCTCTGTCCCTTTGCTTGGGGAATTTAATGATGTTGTTGTAATACCCCTCTTTACAGTCCTCCTTACTAATGGTTCCTCCTCTTCTTTCTATGATTCATCAATTAACTGCCTAGTCAGCAGTTCCTTCTCTTTCTCAGTTTGCTTCCTTTTGTTATGTGGATTTGGAGCACCTGTTGCCTTTCCGGTAGGCTTTTTGGGTGGTTGCTTGTTATTATCTCTTTCTTGTTGCCTGGACGGTTTGCTCATTGCCGCCATTTATGAACCTAAGTATCTGCAATGGAAAGAAGTCAACAATTAGCGTATAGAACAGTGAAGTTCAGCTATAACATAGTTTTGCAACAGCATGCACTTCCAATCATTCGCATAGTCATGCCATTCAGTACTTCATGAAACTATAGCCCATGGCTTTCAGCAAGGATCTGATAACTCTCTTCAAATTAACAAATAAGCATTGCACTTTATAGATATCATTATGCACAGCATGAGGTTTATCCGAGCGGCACTCTCTAACCATGTTCAATTACACATAGAAGCTCACTCGACCCCACACTTATTCTCACGACATATCAATACGCATAGAACTCACACAATTCAAATCGAGTAACACTTTACAATTCAAGACGTCTAGCATGTGCCAGATGTTTAATTTATTTAGACAATCTATCATAGGCTCAAAACATTCTGACAATGCTGTACACAATAAAGACAAACGACCCCACACTTATTCGCTAGCATGTACTAGTGTCGCTCAGTTACTCAGACTTCGCCGGTGCCTAAATTTACCTCACAGGTAATTTGTCGAACATGTGGTATGCCACAGCTTTGCCTAGTGTTTTCTATCAATTAGGCAATTCGATTACCCTCCCAAAATTAATGAGATGAAGGGAATTATAGTTTATCAACTCGCAACCATTACAATCAACAGGAATGACAGCCCCAAGCTTCAAATGTTTCTCAGTTCCCCTTTTTTAATCACATGTGTGATATTCAAATTAGTGAAACCTAACCTAGGGGAATTTGGGGCAGGGGGTCTGTTGCTACCAGCGAGAGAGAGAAGAGAGGAGAGTTAGGAAATAGAAGCAAAGAGAAGAGAGAAGAGAGATACCTGTTACCGTCGAGGTTTGGAGGCAGTGCTGGTGCAACGGGTTGAAGGGAAAATAGTGAGGGAGGGAATTTTGATGGTTCAAGTGTTTTAAGTAATACTTACCTGGGATGCGAACTTGGACGCGACGCGTCCCAAGTGACTTCACTAAATTATTTTTGGACGCTTCTGTGGACGCTAAAGGCAGACTTCACTGCCTTAAGCAATTGGTCCGTCCATTTCTTATGCTGAGAGGGATGCGACGCATCCACCCTAAAAAGAAAAAAATCAGAAATACAGAGCAAACGGGAAAAATGAACAAACTACGAAAACAAAAGCAAATACTTGGGTTGCCTCCCAAGAAGCGCCTGATTTAACGTCGCGGTACAACGCAACACGTTCTTCATGCCTCCGCCAAATCCATCGAGGTCTTGTGCCGTGCAATGCCACCACCCAAATAGTGTTTTACTATCTGGCCATTTACCAATAATGTCCCATTGGAACTCTTATCACGCAATTCCACTGCCCCATGAGGTTTCACACTAAACACTTCAAACAGACCCGAGCATCAAGATTTAAGCTTTGCGGGAAAAAGCTTTAGCCTCGAATTAAATAAGAGAACTTCTTGACCGGGCTCAAACTTACGATGTTGGATGTGCTTATCATGCCACATCTTGGTCTTTTCTTTATATAATTTGGCATTTTCATATGCATGCAATCGAAACTCATCAAGCTCGTTGAGTTGTAGCATTCTCTTCTCACTGGCCAAGTCTATCTCCATATTTAGCTTTTTAATCGCCCAATAGGCTTTGTGTTCAAGACCAATGGGTAAGTGGCACTCCTTCCTATAAACCAACCTGTACGGAGAAGTACCTATGGGGGTCTTGTACGCAGCGCGATCTGCCCATAATGCGCCATCTACATTCCCGGCCCAGTCCTTTCTATTCCCACTTACTGTTTTCTCCAAAATCTGCTTTACCTCTCTGTTGGAAACTTCTACTTGACCACTCGTTTGGGGATGATAGGCAGTGGAAACCTTATGCTTAACTCCATACTTTGCAAGAACATTATTCAGCAACTTGTTACAAAAGTGAGTTCCCTCGTCGCTTATCAACACTCTTGGAGTCCCAAAACGTGCAAAAATGTGCTTCTTTACAAAGCTTACCACTACCTTTGCATCATTAGTAGGAAGAGCAATGGCCTCCACCCACTTAGAAACATAGTTAACCACCACCAAGATGTACCTGTGCCCATTAGAATATGGGAACGGTCCCATGAAATCAATCCCCCAAACATCAAAAAGCTCTACTGCCAGAATATTTTGCAAGGGCATCTCGTGCTTCCTCGTGATAGTTCCAGTTCTTTGGCATCTGGCACAATTTTTAACAAAGGCATGTGCATCCTCAAACAATTTTGCCCAATAGAAACCTGATTGTATCATGTTTTGGGCAGTTCTATCGCCGCCGTGATGACCTCCATATGGCGAAGCATGACAGTCATGCAGTATAGCATTCATCTCTTCCTCAGGAACACACCTTCGCACCAACTGATCTGCGCACTACCTATATAAGAATGGCTCATCCCAGATGTAGAGCCTCACATCATATAAGAATCTTCTTCTATTGTCAAGTGTCAATTCTAGTGGTGTCACCGCAATTGCAATAAAATTCACATAATCTACATACCATGGGGCTTCACCTGAGGTGACTGCTAATAACTGCTCATCAGGAAATATTTCTTTGATTGACCCTCCTTCAGCTACATGGTTCCGACTTGCTAATCTAGACAAGTGATCAGCCACTTGATTTTTTATCCCTTTTCAATCTCGGATCTCTAAGTCAAATTCTTGCATGAGGAGGACACAATGAATCATCCTCGGCTTGGCATCTTTCTTTTCAAACAAGTATCTGATAGCTGAATGATCTGTGTAGACAATGACTTTGGTTCCCACTAGATAGGATCTGAACTTGTCAAATGCCCACACCACTGCAAGCAACTCTTTTTCAGTAACTGTATAATTCATCTAAGCTGGATTCATAGTTTTGCTTTCATAATAAATGGAGTGAAAGATTTTATCCCTCATTTTCCCCAAAACAGCTCTGATTGTTATGTCACTTACATCACACATCAACTCAAATGGTTGCGCCCAATCTGGGGCGATGATAATTGGTGCAGTCACCAACCTTCCCTTCAGCTCCTCAAATGCTTTCAGACAGGCATCATCAAACTTGAAGGGGACATGCCTGCACAAAGGAGAAGAAAATTTTGAAAAATCTTTAATGAAACGACGACAAAAACCTGCATGGCCCAAGAAACTACGAATTCCTTTGATGGATGTCAGTAGGAAAAATTTTCCAATCGCCTCCACCTTTGCTTTGTCCACCTGCAAATCACTTTTGGACACCTTGTGCCCCAGGACTATACCTTCACGTACCATGAAATGGCACTTTTCCCAGTTTAGCACCAATTTCGTCTCTTCACACCTAGCAAGCACTTTATCAAGGTTCATTAAACAATTATCAAAAGAACATCCAAACAAAGAAAAATCATCCATGAACACTTCTACAAATCTTTCAACCATGTCAGTAAAAATAGCCATCATACACCTTTGAAAAGTCGCAGATGCATTACAAAGACCAAATGGCATTCTTTTGAACGCATACGTGTCATAAGGACACGTAAATGTAGTTTTCTCTTGGTCCTTTGGGGCTATAGCAATTTGATTATACCCCGAATAACCGTCCAGGAAACAGTAGTATTCCTGGCCAGCTAACCTATCAAGCATTTGGTCAATAAAGGGGAGGGGAAAGTGGTCTTTCCGGGTGGCATTGTTCAATTTTCTATAATCTATGCAAATTCTCCACTCAGTGACAGTTCTTGTAGGAATTAAGTCATTATTTTCATTAACTACTACAGTCATCCCCCCTTTTATTCGGCACACATTGAGCGGGGCTGACCCACTTGCTATTAGAGATTAGAAATACAATACCTGCATCAAGCCACTTAATCACTTCTTTTCTTACCACCTCTTTCATGATTGGATTTAGTCGGTGTTGTTGCTCTACACTTAGCTTGTGTCTGTCCTCCATGGGGATTTTATACATGCAGAAAGCTGAACTAATGCCTTTAATGTCAGACATTGTCCACCCAGTTGCTCGCTTGTGCTCACGTAGCACTCTCAATAGCTTTTCTTCCTGCAATTTAGACAAGTAAGAAGAAATAATAACAAGTAAAGTGTCAGAACTACCCAAATAAGTATATTGAAGGTGAGGGGGTAGGGGTTTAAGCTCCAATTTTGGAGCTTCTTCAATTGACGACATTGGAGGAGGCCCACTTGGCCTATTCAGGGGCTCAAACGGGTGTATTCCTTGCATGTAAGCACATGATGCATCTAGGATATGCGTCATCTCCTCAACCTCATCATCAATAATCATGCTATCGAACGACATGAGTGATTTTTCTAGAGAGTCGTCTAGATATACACTCGTGTCAAGAAGTTGCTCATCCACCTCCATAACAGATATCATAGAGAGCTCTTCATAGTGGCGGGGAAGTGGGATTGCTTTGTAGAAATTAAAGACTGCTTCCTCGTTGTCTACCCTCATAATCATTTTTCCCTCTCTCACTTTAATTATTGCATCACCAGTATCTAAGAGAGGTCATCCCAATATGATTGGATCTTGTTCATCAGCCTCAAAATCTAGAATAATGAAGTCAACTGGTAAGATAAATTTCCCAATTTGCAGCAGCACATCTTCAATCACTCCTTCAGGGTAGGCTATGGACCTATCAGCTAATTGCAATATCACAGTGGTTGGTCTTGGAGCTCCAAGACCCAATTGCTTAAACATGGATAATGACATCAGATTTATGCTTGCCCCCAAATCACAAAGAGCACGACCCACATAAATATTACCAATTCGCACCGAGATGGTGAAGCTGCCTGGATCATTAAGCTTTTGAGGAAGCTTGTTTTGGACCCTTGAAGTGCACTCCTCAGTAAGTGCAACTGTCTCGAACTCAGTCAATTTCCTCTTGTGAGCCACTATATCTTTTATGTACTTAGCATACTCTGTAATTTCATGAAGTACATCCACTAATGGAATATTTAATTGAACCTGACTCAACATAGAGAGAAATTTGTTGAACATGCGATCGTCATTCTTTTTTTGCAATCTCTGCGGGAAAGGTGGTGGGGGCCTTGCAGCCTCCACTGGCTCTGAACTTGCATCATTTTTCTTTGACTCATGTATTACCTCCCCCTCAGGTATAGGTTTGTCCTTTCTCTTTTTTGGCACTTCCTCTAGTTCCCTCCCATTTCTGAGTGTAACTGCATTAACTTGAGGGTTCTTCTCTATATCATTGGGAAGAGATCCTGTAGATCAAGTATTTTGATTTGTTGCTAACTGCCCCATTTGCCTCTCAATATTTCTGAAATCGGTCTTGAGTTGTTGATTGTCAAGCAACAACGTTTTCAGCAAGTCACTCGTACTCTCTTCTGTTTGTTGGGGTGGCTTCTGAGGCTGATTGACATTTCCTTGAGGCCTATACTGATTCTGATTCTGTTTATTTCCGTCCCATGAGAAGTTAGGATGATTTCTCCAATTTGAATTGTAAGTGTTCCCATATTGTGCATGCTAATTCATCGGACCTCTGTTTTGTTACCCCACATAGTATATAGATTCAGGATTCGTGGGGCACATGTCACTCATATGACTGTCACCATATACTTCGTAGAAAATAGACATCTGATTTACATGATGCATCTGTTGTGTTTGTTGCATTGTCATTCTGTTCAACTGATTTGCCAGCTTCGCAATATCTGCTCTCATGGCTGAGAAGTCATCAAGCTCAATCACCCCGGCTGCCTTCTATTTAATTGCTCTTCTTGCGTCCCCATCTCCTTTCCAGTTATGATCATTAGCAGTGAAGTTATTTAGCAAGAGTTGAATTTCACTGTACGGCCTAGCCATACAACTACCCCCACAAGCTGAATCAAGATTCATCTTTGATGCCTCGTCTAGCCCATCAACTAAAGTGTGACCCAATACCTCATCAGTCTGAAAATGACGCGGGAAGTCTCTGAGTAGCTTCTTGTATCTTTCCCAAGCTTGATGAAGTGTCTCGCCATCCCGTTATTGGAACCCAAGAATTTGGCTCCTCAGCAATTTTGTCTTCTTAGTAGGGAAAAACTTGATTAGGAATTTCCTTGCTAAATAATCCCAAGTGTAGATTGAGTTCGTGGGCTCCTTTTGTAACCATTCATTAGTTTCCCCCAATAGTGAAAAGGGAAATAATGTCAGCCTGACATAGTTCTTGGAAATGTTCTGATAATTGTAAGTGTCTGTAATTTCCAAGAAGTTCTGAATGTGCCTCTGTGAGTCTTTATGAGATAGACCCACATATTGTAATGTCGACTGAATCAGTTGTACCATGTACTGTTTGAGTTCACAATGCCCTGTGATATCAAGCTTCATGATAGCCTGAGTCATATTGGCAAGATTGGGCCTTGTGGCTTCTATCACCGGACGCTCTTCATTACCTGCCATCTCTATTGGTTATGGTTGAACTACGATGTCCAACTCTCTTTCTATTCTTGTTCTAGCTTCGACTTCCTTTCTTACTCTATGAAGTTGTCGTTCAATTTCTGGACCAAAAGGAAGGAGGTTGATTGTACTTCTAGTCCTCCGCATTCAAGAGAAGCCTGCGTTAACACAAACAAGGCAAACTGAAAATTAAAACTTGAAAAAATAAGTAATAAAAGCTTAACTCAGTCAAGTATCTAATTTCTAGATCCCCGGCAATGGCGGCAAAAAGTTGTTGCGGCCAAACGCACACTCACACAAGTATACATGGTCATCAAGTAATACAGTAATGAGTAGAGTATCGTTCCCACGAATACTTATGATTAACTTTTGACTAATTCAAACTCAAATGACTTAACGATTCAAAAGATTTCTCACAAAATAGATAATTTACTTATTTACTACCTAAAAATTATAAAGTAATGGAATAACTAGATATCAACCAAAGCAATTAACAAATTTCAGATAACAATCAGTAGAGAAGGATATTCCAAGGTTACGGGTTAGCTAAAAATCGTGTTGCATTCTTGGCTTAAAATGACTAATTGATTTTTCTAGGTTGTTGATTCACAAGGTTGATATTACTCATAAGAATCTGTCGAGTTCTTACTCGCCTATTCAAGCTAACTTAATGCCTATATGTCTATGGAATTAAGATTAACAAGAATGCATGTACACTTCCTGCATTTCAACCGAGCAAGACAATTATGTATATTTCTATCCTAATTACGAATTCGTTCCCCGATGCCCGGGTTCAAGAATTTGCTCTATTTAATTCTATATGCAATCTAGAATTCCCACTTTCGAGTTCAACTCTAGATTCGTAGATAGTAATTCACTGTTAGCTACTCAGCAAATTAATTAAAAACAGAAATAAATAAACAACCCAATATTAATTAAAATCAACATTCATGTATCACCCATGACCCTAGAATAATATGGTTCTTAGCCACTCATGTTCATGCAATCATCAAATAATTCACAAGAGTGCATAAAACTCAATAAAACAAGGAAAAAGTAAGAACTCAAGACGAATTCTGTGGTTTCCAAGCTTTGTCGTGGCTTTTTCCCCCTTCCCAATATGTTAGATGACCTAAATGAGGCATGTTTGGCTTATATATTGCGTACAAAAGTTGTGAGCCAAAGTTCTCCTATTCCTAATCCAAATCAGCTTCAGGGATTGATGTTGGGGTGGATGCTTCGCATCCACCTCGTCCTCCACTTCTCAGTTACACATGCTTTGTTCCTCCATCTCAGCTTTGCCCAGGTGCGGATGCTAAGGCAGATGCTATGGGCTGACTTCACTGCTAAGGGTGCACGAAATCTGATTTTTTTTATAGATTGGATGCGACGCATCCAACCCCTCTTCCTCTAGATAGAGCACCTTTTCTTTATATATTTGCACTCCAAACACCCTAAATCATCACACACAACTCAATTAGTCATAAACCAAATAATTAAACCATGTTGGGCATTTTAAAGATCAAAAAGCATCAAAAAGTGGTTAAAACATGGGTAAAGTAACATCAACACATATCGAAATATGCCCAACATCAATGTCCAAGACCATTTGTTTCTCATTCTCTTCTACTAAAGGTTGCAAACGTGGAAAGGTGGATGGGGGTTTGAACTCTTCTTCCGTTAGTTCACACTCAACCACATCCTTATTTTCAATCATCTTAGTGGAATCAGAGTCCTCTTGAATAGTGGAAAGCTCTCTCTATGGAAGCTCGTCCTCTTGAGTAGGATCGTTCTCATAAGGTATCTCTTCCATATATTCACCATCACAACACAATTAGATTTCTGAAAGTATACTTATTGATTGACTCACTCGCGTTGTTAAGTTCATAATAGCTTCATTATTTTGCATAAACCTTTCTTCAACACTATTCATGAACCTATGCATAAGCGATTCTAAACTACCATTCGCTTCTTGAGGTGGTTGTCTCAGTTCGCTTTCATTCCAGTCATAATAAGGGTATTCATCCCAACCAGAGTCAGAATTATGCCCATATAATTCCTCATACACGTACGAACTAGAAACAGAGTGAGACTGTTCAAAATATGAACCATAGGAATAATACATACCTGCTTGACAGTCAACTCATAGATGATTCCCACTGCATTTAAAACACATAGCAGACCACTGATAATGATCAGTTCCTAACTCTTCAACCGTTTTCTTTGGCTGGTTGTACTCCATCTTCACAGTATTTAGAGTTCAAAATCTACAGTATCTTCTCCAACTTGTTAGGTACTACAAAACAAATCTTGAAAAGAAGTTAACTAATAAAGAAAATAAAATAGAAAAGGAAAAAGAAAAGAAAAGAAAAGAAAAAAAACTAAAACCTAATTTATGAATTAGCACCAAGCACTATTTCAAATACTATTTATTGCCAATTCCCGGTAACGGTGCCAAAATTGGACGAGCTCGAAGCATAAACCTAAATTATGCTTGCTAATCAAATATAGTATAGTAAAATTATCATCTCCATGGGGATTGGATTTAAACAGTGTTCTCGTAGTTTCTAGTTTGGTCGCTATCCAAGATGATCAACAATTGAGATTCCTATGATTTCTAAATGCAATTAACTAAGAAGCTAACGCTATTGACTAATGACAATCGCAACAAAGGTAAGCAAGGAAGTTATCAATGGGAGAAAATAGGGGTTGATAGGATAGGTGCAAGATAATTGTTTGGGGTTAAAATATAGGTAATTCACTTCTAATGTTTAAGTGAGTCTCCCGAATTCACTCAATTATTAGTTCAAACGTTCAGAAAAAACTCCTATCTCTATTAAGTCTTAACCTCACAAGATGAACCAATTTAAGCACGTGAACATATGCAAGAATGCTTAGTGGATTGGTCTTTAGGAGAACCTCTCTCAATTATCATCCTAACTAGGTTTAATCAATGATTCAACTAGCCTCTTTAGATTACAAAGAAGAATTAATGAACTCAACAAATAATATAATGCAAAGATATCACAAGTTATGCCTCTCTCGTTTACATGAACAAGTGAATATAGATGCAACAGTTAAATTATCCAAAAATGCTTCAATACATAAAACTAGAGTTATAATCCACAAACAATCATCAATACACCAAATCCATCAAACCCTAAAGAGAACTACTCCATAGATATGGAAAACTGCATCACAAATAAAATTAAAGTATAGGAAAACATAAATTCAATCCAAACTCGTGTCTTGTGTGAGGAAAAAATGATGAAAACCTTGTGCTCGTATTCTTCCAACTCTTCCTTAGCCTCCTTAGGTCGAATATGTGTCAAAAGTACTGAAAATAATGTTTTTCCATATATTTATACCAAGTAGGGTCGGGCCGAGATGAAATTACTTTTTCCTAGCCGAAATAGGAAAATAACTCTATACAGATTGCACATGCGCACAGCATGGGGTGATGCGCCATGCGGGGCATTAATGGAGAAATCCAGAGAGCTCAACTTCTTTCAGGAAGCAGGAAATAGGCAGTTGCCGTGCCCCATGCTCCGCGACAGTGGGAAATTCTTAGAGCACGAATTTTGCTTGCGTTTTGATGTCCATACTTAGTCATGGACCCCCGAACAGGATCCCGGCTTAATCCCTTGGGCCTTTACTCAGACTTCAAAGCTCCAAATATCTCAAATTAGCTCTGCAACATCTACATCACTCAGCATCACTCCTACAAGGCATAAAACACATAATAAGTGCAAAACACTATCAATTAAAGCTCAAAACGAGTAAAGTGCAGTAAATTAGAGTGCAATAAGCGACTAAAATACGAGATTATAGCCTATCATCAATCTTAGTGCCCACACATACTTGAATTCCATGCAACCCATATAATCTCGAATATTACTTTTGACGTGTACTTCTTGTTCATTAGTCACAATAGGTGACACTTTCTTATTGAGTGCATACCATGTTGTAATGAGACTGCTGTTATAAGATCAATTCTTCTTTAGGTCACTATGCTTAGGCTGAACCCTTCTTCCATATTTCCTCAGCTAGTCTTTTGTTGTAGTACTTAGGGGAGACCCTCTAACTCTTGTAAAGCAGCGAGCTTATTACATCGTATACTCGAAGGAATTTTTGATGTTCTTACTAGCCTCTAATTATCCTTAGTTACTTACATCCGCACACTTGTACTCGTAGGTTTGCTTCTGAACTAAAATTTTGACTATCTCCCAGTGGAACTTTCTCTTATATCCGTAACACTTATACAATGCCTTTAACTACCCCAACTTCTATCTGAATATTTCTCAAGGATCACGATGTCATCATATCTGCGAGACCCAATTTCCTATGTTGGATTTTACTATGTTTATCTTGCACGATCTGTTGATTTATCTGTATTTTCTTGTCTATTCATAACTAGACTTTTCTTGAATCAACTACAGACTACTCGTTGGTCCATTCTCATATCTATATTCTGCGTAACCCCTCTTGGGTTATGTCATTTGTCTTAACTTACCTCTCGTACTGGCTCCTTATGTATCAAGTGTTCATTCGCACATATTTATCAATAACATCTGGTGCGGGAACCCTTACTGTTTCTCCCCAGTGTCGTGCTTACATAATGTTTTGGTTTCGTATCATATCTATAGGATTTGAATAAAGGCAATATCATTTCTTTTGCCTTTTTACCGTATTCTTCCTTTACTATTACATAGTTGCCTCTTCATCTTTGGCATTTTTTAACATATTCACTGACATCTTACTCGCCTTGCAGTAACCCTTCAGTACCAAGGATAACTTAATTCCTTACGCATGAGGGTAACACCTAGTGTAGTTGGAACCCTTAGTCCCTTAAGCATAACTCTGCTCCCAGTGCTTTCTTTAGGGAAGCGTCTTCCTGAATGACCTTTAAAGGTTATTCTTCTGTTGTCCATTCTATTATCACTGGAACGTGATCTCTAAAATTCTCACAATGCCGATTATTATCAAATCCTTCAGTCCCTAATTCATGTTCCGTTTTTCTTGGTCACTAGCCCATACTGATTTTTATTACTCCGGGGGTCTAACTTTTCCTTCTGGTAATCATGTTAAAGTCACCAACTCATTTCTCGAAATAAGGATATGACTTTTAGCATATACTCTTTCAATGTCTCAAGGCCAGTCACCTCTAGTCTTTTCCTTCACTTGACTATAGACTCTGTCATACTTTCACACTTTGATTTACCATTATGACCCATTTATCATATCTTACTCATAATGCTTCATTTACTCTCTTCTTATTCTCCTGCTAATATTTCTGTCTATCACCTTATTATGAAAACTTCAACAAAATATTCTTTTGCTTTTACCTCCCCTTGCTCCATCTACTGGCTCTTCGGGTCGCCTAACTTTCTCTCTTTACTAGGGATGGGAGCCATATAAAGGTAAATATTTATCCCTTCTAGCATTCCAGTACCAATCTTCTAAATGTTTTGGACATTCTAGTATTCATATCTTAATGGAATATTCTGGAGTACCCCATATGGGTGTCACACAAGGAGAACTATTACCACGTTTGCAATATCCTTCAGGAATGTCAGCTAACACCAACAATCTATCAATCATTTTGGGTTACTCTAACCCCTGCTGGATCCTGATATCCCATCCTTCTCTTAAACTATATTTGTTTGCTCCAATATGGCATAACTGAGATGGGTGTTGTCAAGTGTATATATCTTTATTACTGTTGAAAGTTACTCAAAATGCTTATACCTCTTTGCCTGAATTGTAAATACTGATAATCTTGACTAAATGGTACCTCGTACCCTTATTCACCTTGCTTCTTTTACTTGTTGAAACTTGTATCTACCTTCTGATTCTCTTGTTCCTTTTTACCATATGGGTGGATAGTTATTCATGCCTTACAGATCCTTATCAAGAAGATTACGCGTCTTGGTACACACATGATCTACTGAAGACTTTACATTTACTCATCATAAGCATGATGCAAAATCGAGTTCCTCTGACTCAACTCTTCCACGGCCCATTCAATATCTTACCAACTATCTTTCTGGATGTAGGTATCATTGTATTACGAAGATAATAGAATTTAGGAGTTTGAATTCGTACAACTAAGCTCTACCATACGATCTAGAGTAAGAAGAAAGAGTGACAGTCCTACATGCCCTGTAGCCTCCTGCTTATAAGTGTGGTACGCAACTCACCTATAAACAAGACTCTACTAGACACGACTTGTAGACTCCCTAGGACAGAATTGCCTTGATACTAAATTTATCACGACCCAAACCGAAGGGCCGCGATGGGCACCTGGTGCCTTATTCAATGGAGTACTAACACAACATATCTTTCTTATCGTACTATCATGGGTAAATAAGCCGGAAAGGCCGTCATGAGATAACCAGAATAAAACATAAGGAAATACTCGATATAGGATGACCTAACATGATATACAAAACTTATACATGTTACATACGGGCCTATAAGGCCGACATGATCATTTGTACACTCAAAACATAGGCCGACAAGGCCATACAAGTATCCATATACATGATATCTATCTACAAGACTCTAAGAGTACATATATGTCATAAAGGTCGGGACAGGGCCCCGCCATACCAATCAATACATGTCCAAATCATACTGACCTGATAGCTGATAGCTTTTGCTGTGGAGTGCACCAACACCTTTTGCTGAGCTGATAGCTTATTAGGAGGATTGTCAACCTGTTTATAAGAACCTGCAGGTACGAAATGCAGTGTCCCCGGGAAAAAGGGACGTCAGTACGAATAAGTACCGAGTACGTAAGGTAGGAAAGCATAAATAAGAATAGTAATTCAAAGAGAGATAGAGAAGATACAACTTGTAACATCTGAGGGCAACTAACATGAAATGCATGATACATACATGTGTGTGTGTGTGTGTGTGTGTGTGTGTGTGTGTGTGTGTATATATATATACACATATACACTTTTAAAAACATATGCCTCTGTGGGCATCATCATCATCATTCTGTACCCGGCCGTAATAGGCTCGATAAAAATGTACACAGCCATAATAAGGCTGGATAGAATCGTACCCTGCCACGTGGATCTCGGTAAAATCCAACCGATCAGTGTTTGCACAATAGGTGTTGTACTCGGCCGACTATGGTGCAGCTCCGTAGAGTAAAATAGATACATATGTATAATGCTTGTTGGACTCATGGAATTATGTTCTAAACTTTTCAGACTGATGTAAGGTCTTAGCAAATTTTCAGAAATTTGAATTTAGAATTTTTAAAATTATGGACACCCATACCATCAATATGAACCTAAATAGGATTCAAGGACCATAAATACTTTCTTAGAATATCTTTACAAGGAAAGAACGACATGGACAACCTTAGTTATTAGGAGTAGATCTGTCATGAAATAGCGTATCATTTACGTTCATTTCACTTTATCTCATACCAAAAGAAAAAAGAAACTACCTTAACATACCTTTGAAATCTTCTTTCCAATCGTCAACCAAGCTCAACATGATCTTTTACGTCTCCAACAAGTAAACCGACTTCATCGTCATCACATAAGCGTAGTAACTCTCATATGTCAAGACCAATATTCTATAAGAAAACGGACATCATCTCCCCTGTTTGTAGTGCATACCATAAGTTAAAAAATCCAAACAACAACCAGTACCTATATGGAACACAACTAGCACAATAACACATCGAGCGGCAAGCTCGGTTCATGTCTAATGACACTATATTTTGAAACCCTTACCTCTTATTTATATTCAGTAAAATGTTGATAATAACTACACAATATAATCTAGTTATTCCATAAATTATTCGGCCATAAAACGCTGCAAGGACACCTCCCAAACAGTCCAACAATCAACAACATTACTAACAAGCCTTTCGATCTATATCTCACATGTTCTAGCTTCAACAACGTAGCCGTAACTTGGATAATCTTAAATACAAGTAGAGTAAGAGGTTCCTTACCTTTAAACAGATAGAATTTCATGCCTTAGCCTTAGGGAGCGCGATCGGCGAATATCTATCTACTCTAATGTCATATCAACGAATAGTTCAATGTGTTGGAAACTAGACTTGTAGAAATTCAATTTGATAGTTGGATCACACCGTAATTCTTATTATATTGAGAGAAAATATCTGCTACATTTTACGGACATTTATAAATGTAACTTGTGAAGTCCTTTTGCCAGCTTTTGTTCCACAACTCCCTTGACTTCAAAACTCAAAATACGACTATTATTCGAATATAATAACTCATACAATAACCTCCTTGTCATGTTAAGCACCCTAGTCTCACCCTAAAAGTACACGTTATAACATTCCCAACTTGTCGACTTCCGACGAAACTTAGTTTTTTCAATTCATTTAGCTTCTAACACTTTCAATCCTCTTGGTACTTGTCATTCATGATCTTAAATATTTCTAACCTCCAAGTTAACATGATAAACTTAATTTATATATAATCTCATTTTAGAGCTTGCATCAATTGACTTGTGACGTACCCTTACGTACGAAAACATGGGGTGTAACAGAATCGTCCCGCAAGCTCAGCAAGTACCACCACAAACGCAATGCTATGAACTCTTCACACATAGTAGAACCAAAACACACAAATCTATCACAAAGGATCATATCCCAACATAACCCCACTGCAATGTGTGGCCCCCATCCAAATAACAGTCCATATGAAATACATCAAGTCACAATGCTCTAAATAAATAACTACACGTAACTCGACATCAAATACATGAAGTGCATGATCATAACCATGGAGAAACGGATATCATAATATACCACCAATAGGAAAGACCATAACCATGGTACAATAAACCATTCAACACCCCAATAACCATCTCGCTCAAATTTCACCGCACGACCCAAACAGAAACGTATCTAATGTGCAACTAACCAACATATCACAACCCATTGTATCATAGAAGAGTAACACATAGAACATATCAGAACATGAACAAGCTCAACTCTAACTGAATGACACACCCCTCAACACTAACAGTTTTGAGTCAACAAATCCGACCCAGTATAGAATACACATCCTCGTTGGGCCTACCAATGAACCCCAAAATCAACCTTGGTCATCCACAAATATATAAATAACCCTCTGAAAGTCCACAATGACCTAACTATAACACATATTACCATCTGGCTAACTTTGGCCACATCTTCACAGTCCACAACAACGAAACAATCTGCTTTTGAGAACTCCCAGTCTCCAAATCCATAGAACACATGAATCACCATAGCTGATTCCAACTCCACCACTCAAATGTCTAACACATCTGTCATACACGATCATCCCACGATGAATACTTCTATAATTCTTCTGTGCCACATAGCAAAAATCTGAATATCAGCAGTGGATCATCCAGGCGAGTACTGCAATAACAATGAAGTATCTGTAAGTCAAAACTCAGTGCACCTTCTGAATGTACACTTTTCTCACCTAATACCAAATAGTGCCAACATTTTTCTCACCATCTGAAATCGTTTGTGCTACATAAACTCATGACCTTCCTTTTGAAACTGAACCATATACTTGCACATGCAAATCCCAATCTCACACCATGCACCGCCTCTATTAGGTCTTCATATGAAAATACGATAACCTCATTATCAACTGTTAGTCATAAGTAGAATACATACTCCAATTAGCTAGAAACCTTCCACTCGATCCCATTAAGGAGAAAATCACAGTTCACAACATACTCCTCATGCCAATAGAAAATATCCATCTCAACCCCTGGTAGAAATCATCGAGAACTCTACGAAACCCATATGCACAAAACCATGCCATCAAAACTAAATCCCTCTAACTCAACCAAGTCATGTAGGTCGCCAAACCCAAGAGTATTGCCATAAAACACATGTAAAGCCTCATCACATCATAAGAACCAAAAGAACCGAGCATACAATTACCATACTGATCCAACCTACTACTAAGCTGTCCTATTTCCTCCGAGTTTCTTCTGAATTGCCTTTAAGTGAACACTTCGCTTTGCTATCACACTTCAACCCTTAACTCAACGCTTACCATAAGAGATCCTATCTTAAAACCACATTGCCTTAAGGCCCATAAGCCGTTGCATTCCTATTTAAACACCAGACCGCATTCGAGATACCCACTCTGAAGAGGCCTTATGTGAATCTAAAGTCATTTCCTCAGTCTCTCTGATACTAAAATATTGAATCCATAATGGTGCAAAAATACCGCAAGTCCCGACACCATACGATGCAAATCTCAGATCTTAGCCATATACAAATCCAGAAAATTCTCAAATGCCACATATATCTTGAACCCATTAGAATCTTCTCTAGAGTCATCCACCCTACTCTAATCTTAAATTCACTACCCAAGCGAGCCGATTGACATGTGCACCATTAGCACACCAATACCCCAAGAGGTAACCCCACCTTAACGTAACCGAGTGACTCCCATTTCTTAGCACATAATTACATCCATCATGAATAACAGACTCAAATCATTCCAAGATTTCAATGTATCCATAAAGTGTAACACATCACGCATCCAGAAATTCCTTACTCGCGTCATCCTCGAAATCAACATCTTCAAGTCATAACTAATTTTCAAACATACCTTAGGCTAAAATTATTACAACACGTAACCATGCAATCTGATCATCAATAGTAGACTCCTCCACTTGGCTCGAAGACATAGAACAAAACACCCAATAACCCAAAACATCCATACTCTATTACTGCCATTAACCGTACTGAAATTTAACTGAACCATTCATAAGCTTATGCAGCACAAACCATAAATTACCTCAAATCATCTGCTAACCTCGCAGTCATCCTCATGGCAATCAGGTCAACTTTTTCAACCGATCCAACCTCATATTGCAACACATATAACCCACTGGTAGAAGAAACTCTCCTCAATCAGCATAAGAATCACATAACCTCAGAACATCTCATAGGAGATAACTCACCTGCTTAGCCTCATACTGACATTTCTCTATACCCTTTCACAGCCACAACTACTACGCAATCACTTAATCTTCTTGAGTCTAAGCTCATCAACAATACATGAGAATCTACTTCATTCCACAAATAAATAACATGAAATATCCCTCAACACAATCATAACTTGAGACCGTACAACACATCAAGACAGAAATCAAGCATCCAATAGTCATTTTTACATCGCAAGCAACCTTTCTCGTAATATTAAAGACATCTGAATACGTCTCGCGGTCACAAGATACACATCATATAGCTATCCAACCACTCACCGAGCCATAAATGTCACTTCTATGGACACTACTAGACGTATGGTCCAAAAGAACATACTCACACAACCGAAACCACCGATCCCAAGCTGTGATCTGAACCTAGCCTCAAGTCCTCCAAACTGAGCCATCACCAAAACGTAGAAAATATATCTCACACCTTATCCATGGAATCACAAGTCGTCGATGTCCAACTGATACCAAGTGCTCACATAAAATAATCAATACCGCACAATGAGGAAAGAAAGATGGGAAGTTTATCCTAGATGCCTAGTAGCCTCTTGAAGATAGGTATGGATGTCATCATACCAATCCACAAGACTCTATTAGACACTTGCTCATGACCCATAGAACCTATGAACCTAGAGCTTTGATACCAACTTGTCACAATCCAAAATCTAACTAGCCGTGATGGCACCTAACCCAACCCGCTAGGTAAGCCAATTATTAACAATCAATTCAAATGAGATTTACTGAGAAAATAATGATGCAATAACTGAACTTTATACAAAAATCCCCAAGGATTGGTAGTATAAATCATGATCTTCTAAGACTTAGAGTTTACAAAGTTGGTATGAAATAAATACATCATCTGTTCGAGATATATATAAATAGATTTATAAATCTAAAGCCACCAAGAATAAGAGGCAGCCAAAACCGAAAAGTCAGTACATCTTCCACGCCAGCTCCTGCCATACACAGGAACATTAGCTCCAAGATCTGAACGCAAGCTGCAGAAGTGTAGTATGAGTACAACCGACCCCATGTACTCAATAAATAACAAACCTAATCATAGATTACAAGCAATGATGAGCCCGGGAAGATACAGTCTGATGAGATAATGGCAACACAGATATAACAAGATAATGACAGTAATAATTCAGAGGACTTCCCTATTCAGCTCGTACATAGTACATGAATTTAGGCATACTTTCAAGTTGAACAACATAAGCTCAACGCTGATAAATATGCCAAGTACATCTAGCATAAGGAATGTCACATCCCTATGCCTACATGTCAAATATGTATGTCAAGTGTAATGCATCAAAGTGAAACACCCATGTACTCACACTCTCAGGGAACTCAATCTAACTGTCTCACACTCCCTCTTGTCACACTCAATCACTCGGCACACTTAATCACTAAGCACATTCAGTCACTCATCACACTTAGTCACTTATCACTATACGGTATCTGCGCTCACTGCTGGTATGTTAGACTCCGAATGGGCGGATCCTGCCCAAGCGCTAATTAAACCAACATGGCATGCTACGTCGTTCAACCCGATCCCATAATTAGTCAATAAAGCCTGATGCGATGTGCAAACAGATCCTATAAACAACTATTGTGACGTGCAACCCGATCCCATAAATAATTGCTGCGACGTGCAGCCTGATCCCATAAATGTCACTCAAAATTTGGCTCTCAGGCCCCAACTCAGTCATCAATCTCTCTAGTCTCTCGAGCTCACAAATCTCATACCAATCAGACCAAATAATGATAACATGATTAACAATAAATGATAATAGAGACTGAGATATGATATGCAATGAATAAATATTACTGAGCACATAATTGCAACTTAAGAAAAGAACTCAATAGCATAAACGACCTCAGTGGATCCTAACAGAATAAGCACATAGCCAAAATATGATTTTTAACAGGATTCACAGTTCATATAATTAAACAAGTAGAGAGAACATGGATGTAACAAGATATAACAGAAAACAAGTCCGGTCATAGTCTAATAGGCAACTAGAATCATGATTTTCCCCGTGCACGCCTACACGTTCGTCACCTAGCGTGTGTGTCACCTCCATACATCTCTTATAACATAGCTCCCAGAGTTAAATACCCTCATATCCAAGTTTAGATATGTTACTTATCTCGAACAAGCCGAATCCAATACCAAGCAAATTAAACAATACTCTAGAAATGCTATTCGGCACGTATCGACGACCGAACGGCTCGAAACTACCCAAAAGCAACTCAAAAACATCAAATAATGAAAAAGGAAATAAACTCAATTGATAAAGGTCGAGACTTTACACATTTACTCTAAGTCAACCAAAAATTCAAACCCAGGCTTGTACCTCAGAACACGAAAAACTTTTAAAAACCGACAACCCATTCAATTACGAGTCCAACCATACAAATTTCACTCACATCAGACTCTGAATCGATGTTCAAAACTTAAAATTTAATTTAGGAGAGTTTAGACAAAAAGGCCCAAATATTTTCATTAATATTCATAATCCGAATGCCAAAATTGAAGATACATTCATGAAATGTAATCAAAACCGAATAGAAAACACTTACCCCAATCCATGTGATGATAATCGCCTCCAAAATCGCCCAAATCCGAGCTCTATAGCTCAAAATATGATAAAATGACCAAAACCTTGGAAATAGAGTACTTTATACACTGTTCCAGAGGTACACTTCATGATCGTACCATTTCTCCCGTGATTGCGGTGAACAAACTTCCATTAACCCTTCCCAAACTCTTCTCAGACAACCTATTGTTTATCAGCCATAACGTTTTGTACATAACTCCAAATGCCAAGCGGTTTTATTTTTCTGAAAACTAGAGAAAATAGCATAACTCCAAATGCCAAGCAGTTTGATTTTTTGAAAACTAGACAAAATGGGCTACAACTTTTATTTTTAGATCATCTCCAAATTCCGTATAGATTGCACGATATAAGCTTCTAAAATCGGGTCAGTGACAACATAATTTCTTTTTCACGAACGCGAAGCCTCCTCCGTAAATGCGATGCATGGTACATGTTTCCCATTATACTCTTCGTGATCGCTACCAATTCTACGTGACCATAATGTACACCCCTGTAGCTAAAACCCAGTAGCTAAAAATGGCCTAAATATGGTCCGAAACTCACCCGAGCCCCTCGGTACTCTGTCCGAACATACCAAAAAGTCCAAAATATAACACAGGCCTATTCGAGTCCTCAAATCACACATAACAACATCAAAACCATGAATCGTCGATTAAGATCATTCTCTTAACTTCATAAATTTCAAACTTCGAACCAAGCATCCGATTCAAGCCTAACCAATCTGGAATAAATGCAATTTTTGAATACATGTTCTGAATGACATAAAGAACCTATTCCAACTCCCGAAACAACAATTCAAATCCGATAGCCTTAAAATCAACTCTTGATCAAACTTATGAACATTCCAAACCTTCAAATTTTCAACTTTCACCAACTAGTGCCGAAACCTTCTAGAAACATCTGAATGCAAATCCAGTCATACGCCCAAGTCCAAAATCGCTATCCGAACCTAACAGAACCATCAAAACTCCGATCCGAGGTCAATTACACAAAAGTCAAACTTGATTATTTCTTCCAACCTAAGGCTTCAAACATGAAAATCATTCTTCCAAACTATTTACGAATTACCCAAAAATCAAAACCCACGATACACACAAGTCATAATAAATCATATAAATCTATTCAAGACTTCAAACAGCCGAAAGGAATGCAAATGCTCAAAATGACCGGTTGGATCATTACATTTTATGACCATGTAATTAATTTAAAACTTGATTAAGAAGGGTAAACAAGTTTCCTATGTAGTATAGATAGGTAAAAACCCCTAGATGTTATTGGAAAAACTATAAAATCGGTGTTCTAATTTGCCAAAAATAGATTGGGCCGGCCTTCATGCCACCGAATGTCATTAACAAAAGTTCATACCTCACAATCATTTTATAGTTCCACTCAACATGCATGAGACGTGTATGCGCTTAAGGTTCAGAGGATTAAGGTTTCTTAATTTTGTTGTATGATGTTCTCAAATAAAGCTAATGGTTCTTGTAGTTAGTATAATTAACTAATTTAATAAGTGCATAATCTATGGTCATAGACTAGCAAGGCTTGAAAATTATGTAAGACGGTACAGTTGAATTTATAGCATAGTTTATAAACAAGAGAATCGATTTGATCCCAAAATGATAAATAGATTAAATAAAATGCAAGACTTAGCGTTGAAATCGAGATAAAATAGTTGACGACTTGGTTCCAGGAGAAAGGCTTCTGAAGGCGGCAATAGGATTAATGTTAGACAGAAGATAAAGTATTATTCAGCTTCGAATAGTGTGTATCATAAGTTTGTCAGAATTTTTGTGTCTTACAATTGTTGTTGAAGCCACTATTTATAGCTATACCTAAGGAACAAGGTCCTAGGATCAAGCCCATCTTAAATGAAAATAATGGGGGTCATTGATGAAGATGTAATGGCAGGCCATGAATGCCAAAATTCTCTGCAATGGCTATGTTATTTAACACTGAGGAACATTACTCATCAAATGTCATCTGGTGAAAAACATCCATTTGCTTCCGTTGACTGTGTTCCGTTCGGGATCTTCCTGGTGCCAGCTGAAGCTTCATCTAGTCGCTTCCACGGACCTGGAGCTCAATGCAGGAAAGTTGGGTCCAATGTGGGAAGGCCCCTACCGAGTTTCAACTGTCAACGGGAAAGGATCATATGAACTAGAACACCAAGACGAAGCCAAATTTCCAAGCAAATGGAATGTGAATCACCTCAAAAGGTATTATTGCCGATGAGCACCGCTTGTACTGAAAGTATGTGCTACACTCTTTTTCCCTTCGTCCAGTTTTTGTCCCAATTGGGTTTTTCTAGCAAGGTTTTTAATGAGACAGCAACAAAAAGCGTACTACGAAGAAAACGTCATCAGCACAGATAAGACCTTTAAAATGACAAGGCATGGAAATATCAAACCACTACGGGATGGTTAGAGAGTCTTTGGCTCGATGGAAAATTCCTAACGGGAAGCAAAACTTGCCATCAAACCAAAGGCTATTCAACCGTTCATGAGTGCTCTTTCCTATAAGCCACTAGGGGGTGGTTAGATAATCCTTTGATCGATAGCAAAGTTCCTATCGGGAAATGAAGTTTGCTATCGAACAAAAGATTATCTAACCATTCACTAGTGAAATCTTCAAAGGAGCAAGACTTCCAATGTTTCAATTCACATTCTTTGCATAACACTAGAGACGAGGGAATAATATGAGAATACGATAGCCTAATTTCCACAGAAATAGGGACTACGAAATCCAGGAACAAAATGTCGCATCGGGACCAGGGAACTGCACAACTAGCACCATAGAAACAAGTTGTACAAATTAGCCACATGTAATGGCAATCTCTTTTCTTTCAGCAAAACGAATGCTTATGTACTTTTGATAGAAGGAATAAAATAATGCCCTTTTATTTTTATCTTTTTTCATGTCCAGACAATGAATTGATTTCATCATTTGAAAGTTAACCAAGTACTGCAAATGCTAGTGTCAGAATGGACAGGAGACATCCTCTTCAATAGCACCATAAACATAAGAGGGCCCTTTCTTATGAAACCCTCACAGTAAAGGGTTGGTTCTGGAAGAGTTTATGCTCGAAACCCAAATGCTATCAGGGAAAAATGCACCCGAAGCCTTTCCTTATCTGATGCAAAAAGAATAAATTTTTCGCAATGCTTGAACGAAAAGCACTTTTATTTATTAAACATGCCAAGTAGCACAAGTATTGAAATACAAAAGGAAAGCAACAAAGGAAAAGAGAGAAAAAAGCTAACACCAGAACTCGGGGGAAGAGAAGCATTTGTGCCCTTGGGAGAAATAGGCGGATGTGCCTTCATCATTATTTTCTTCAAGTTCCTCCTCCGTTCTCAAGAACTTAGAACCAGAAATAGAAGAGTCAGTTTCATCAGGCTGATCCGAGAGGCATCCTTGAGAAGTTAACTCCATCTCTCGGGACTTGGAGATTTCATTGTCAATATCAATGACGCCCACTTTGGGCTCTTCTAAGGTTTTCCTCCTCATATTATACATAGAATGTGTTTTTTCTATGATGAGGGAATCTGCTCAGTGCTGAAGTTCTGATTTAATCCTATCAACCCTGGTCTGAAGGCCATTCCGCTCGGATCTCATAGTGCTAACGCTAAGATCAAGATCACTGATAGTGGTTATAAGAACCGTTTTTTGTTCCATGATCCTCTTATACCTATCCTTCATCTGGGAAAATGTCTCTTCAGCAACAACCTCTTCAGCTTTGGAGTTCAATGTTGCCTCCAAGTTATTCACTCTCTCAATTGAGGCAGATTCACGCTCGGCAGCAGCGAGCATGACATCTTGGACCTCAACCATTTAGCCTTAGCTTCTAGAAACTATGCATTTAGCTGAGAGGATTCTTAACTAAGGGTCATCACTTCCTGCTCACTTTGTTACAACAGAGCCTCTAAATCATTCGCCTCAATAGCTTTTGCTTCTAGCACCAGGAGGCGAGCCGCAATTCGGTCCCTCTCGGGCAATGTCTAATCCCGCCCGAACTTGAGTCCTTCTTTGTCAAGGATCAATTTTAGAAGGCCCTCGAAATCGAGGAAGTTGTCCTGTAAAGCAAATATCATAGTTAGCAACCCTGTCATAACAAGCCAAGAAGAAGTAAGCTGCAAAAAAGGACAGGTACAATACCGCTGCTGCGTTGTGCATGGTGTTATTTATCATATACTCCCCCGAAAGAGAGTGTATTTTCTTCTCATCTTTCTATGAAGCTAGTGGCTTAAGATAATTGGTGAGTTCTACCGGCCTAGATAGCATATGGAACTCTGTTAACGATGAGAGATAGACATTCTACCTCCCCTACGGATCTGCAGAAGGGGGCAAGTAGTTGTGCCCCAAATTCCCTTGGTCTCGGGACTGGGGAGGAAGGACATCCTGCTCTCGGGCGTCTATGGCCGGTGGGGGTGATGTAGCAGTTGCTGGTGATGATGTTATAGCCAGCGTGGGAGGAGATGAAGCTAATAGTGTCACAGGTTGAGAAGCATCTGCGGCAGAGCCAGTGCTGTTTGTTTGTTGCTCACCAACCGAAGGTGAAAGTGGCCCAGTACTCAGCCTCATAGTACCGGGAGCAGCGATTAGGATTAAAAAAAGGAAAATTAACATTCTCTATTGAGTCAAATTCTCCCAAAGCGCTCAGGCATCTTCCTCGGATGGGATTCTAAGATCCTCAAACTGAGCATTCTGTTGAGTGGATGAAGATCGTCGTGGCTGTGGCTGGCTGAGGCGCGACTTTCTTCACTTTCTTATTTTTAGCCCTAGCCGAGGAAAAGATCCGCCTTTTTGGTTGCTTGTTCTCTAGCCATGGACTCCGAGAGAAAGCATTTGCACCAAAAGTAGACCCGAGGGCACTTGTTCGGGTGAGAGCCTCCTACAACAACCTCGCAGCCTCCGCGAGATCAACCAAAACATCCTCTTTAGGGACATAGATGGAACCCTAAGGGAGGCCTGAATCAAACACAAAGGTAGGGTTAACTAGTTTTCTTATGTTCAAAGATGAAATGAAGGAAGAGTCAGTTTTACGAGTCGGTTTATCATGGTTCTTATCCCTCCATCCATATTTGGGGGCCAATTCCTTCCACCGACGGGTTTCGAGCTTTTTAATGTCCAGACTCTTCTGAACCCACCGATCCAGGCCTTCAATCCTTGGAGGTGACCTCTGAGTTGCTAAAATAATGAATGAAAGAAGGTTAACAATGATGTGGATATCCTATATCTTCGGAGAAAAAGATACGTTGTAAACTTACATGGACGTGTCCAGGATTCAGGAAAAGGTAGAGTTGTAGTCAGAATGATGTCCCTGCTGGCAATGACGATAAACTGCCCCATCCAACCACGATCATTATCGTAATCCTTGCTGGTGAGTGAAGCATGGTGGATATGTTTACTTAAAACCCTCTTTGTCTTTGCTCCTTTTCGGGCCCCCAACGAAGAGAAAATCGGAGTTATTGGAAGAATTAATGAATGAATCCATAATCAGCAGGAGGTGATAAGAGTTTTTTGGAGATGATTAAACAAAGATGAAATCAAAAAAGACTTGAATGCAAAGAAGTTGAGAGAGTCTATGAAACTGTTACGTGTAAAAGAAGAAGAATGAGGCGTATAAGTAAAGGAATAGGCAGCTTAAATTGTGGCCATGATTACCTCAAGAACAAGCAAAAATATTGCGAAATCTCGGAGTAACACGTGTTCGGAGTATTAAAAAGTCGAGGAGACGTACATCTTATCAAGCATCAGAAACGTTTCAGAAGGGTTCAGAAAATTTCCCGCCAAGAAAGAAATCTTTACCAATTTCTCAGTGACATAAAGATGTGCCACCGGAAAGCAGGGGGACTATCTGTATAGGATAAAATCAATTTATATTAATTCGTATGATAGCGTGACATGTGGAATCATATGCAGATAGTAGATGAAGCGACTAGAAACCAGGTCCGTGGAAGCTTCAGCTGGCACCAGGAAGACTTTACCCATAACCTCACTAAATCAAATATATAGTTTATTCTCAATTCCATACCCAATTTCGTGTTCAAAATCCAAAAATACCAAATTCTAGGTCTTCTACCAAAAATCCTACAATTATACTAATTTCCATGTTTAAATCCTTATACAAACCATGTATTTAACTTATAATAATTGGGAATCACTTACCTTGGCATTGATGACCAATAATGAGCTCCAAACTCTCTCCAAGACCGGCTCTCATGGAGAAAATGGGGTGAAAATAAACCAAGCCCTCGTTTTTAAGGAACACACTGCCCAGCCCCGACGTTCGCACATGCGGTGCCTTGGCCGCATCTGCGGTCCTGCACCTGCGTAAATCTCATCGCAGGTGCGGCTCATGCTCGGCACAACATTCTCGCACCTGCGCTCCATGCGGGGCATTTGCGCGTCCGCTCCCATGTTACTCTCTTCGCACCTGCGCCTTCGCAGGTGAGCAAATCTTTCAGCTCCTGCAGTTCTCAGCAGCTTGCCTCTTCCGCTTCTGCGAACCATTTTCCCGCAACTGCGGGCTCGTACCTGCAGCCCTCTTCACGCAGGTGCGGTTACACCAGATGCTCAGCTGCTTCAGCCCTTCTTCAAATTTCAAATTCGATCCGTTAACCACCTGTAATCCACCCGGGGCCCTCGGGATCTCAACCAATTATACCAACACGTCCCAAAACACATTACGAACTTAGTCGAGCCTTCAATTCACATCACACAACATCGAATTCATGAGTCGCATCCCATTCCAAGCTTACTGTACTTTAGAAATTTCAACTTCTACATTCGATGACGAAACCTATTAAATTGCGTCTGATTGACCTTAAATTTTGCACACAAGTCATAATTGACATTACGGACCTAATCCAACTTTCGGAATCGGAATCCGTCCCTGATATCAAAAGGTTCACTCCCGGTCAAACTTCTCAAAATTATCCAAATTTCAACTTTCGCCAAATGACCCCAAATGACCTACGGACATCCAAATCCACTTCCGGACGTGCTCCCAACATCAGAATCACCATACGGAGCTATTCCCAAGCTCGAAATCCCAAACAGACATTGATAACATTGAAATGCACTTCCATCCAAATTTATGGAGTTCTTCCAAAATGCTAACTTCTACAATAGGTGCCGAAATGCTCCTGGGGCCTCCAAAACCGATCCGAACAAACGCCCAAATCCAAAATTATCATACGAACCTGTTGGAACCTTCAAATCCCGATTCCGAGATCGTTTACTCAAAATTACAATTTAGTCAATTCCTCCAACTTAAGGCTTCCGAATTTAGAATTTTCTTTCCAAATCAACTCCAAACTTCTCGAAATTCAGTTTCGGCCATGCGTACAAGTCATAATACCTGAAGTGAAGCTGCTCATGGCCTCAAACCGTCGAGCGATGTGCTAGAGCTCAAAACGACCAGTCGGGTCGGTACATTTAGCCTTTGGTCCAAAGCCTTAAACGGTCGACCCTCGTGCTCAGGTAACTTCGACCATGTTTTCCCCTTTGTTTTCTTTCTGATTTCACTCAATCTTGCTATCATCATCTACCATGCATCACTCATAATTTTGAAGCCGTTTGAAACCCTAAGGTCCTTACATGGCACTATAAATAGAGTGTTTAATGTTCTCATCTACAACGACCTAACACTGAGAAAAAACAACCTAACATCATCTACTACAACCCAGAATCACCTACTAGATGACCATCTAAGAGCAAGTCTGAGATCTCATAAACCTAGGGTTTCTTACTGATTCCTGTTCTTTTATTTTTAGAGTGCTCTCACTGCTCCGAGCTTAAAATCTTGGGTCTTAAGCGATAAAGAAGGATCCCTTTTTGGCCTACTGCCCTTGAAGAGGTCAGTATACCTTCAACTTTTCTCTTCTGTTTGTCTTATCTGAATATTATGAATATGCTCAGTGTGTTTTGTAAACTATACTCGTTTATGATGCTTATAACAAGTATAGAAATGTTACTCTTTGTTCATGATAAGATGTTGTTTGCTTATGATCCCTTGTCATGCCTTTTAAGTCTTCAATCAATGTTGGTTAAGTTATTATGTGACTCCTGATGACTTTCATTTCTGAGTTCAAACAGTCTGCATGTTTAAGTTGTAAGGTGCCTTGAATGACTGCTCATGTTTACCTGAACTTCATACTTGTTTTTCACTGATGATTCTGCTGTGATTTTTACCTCTACAAATTGTTTCCCTGCATTCTTCGTGAGGAGATCATCATAATACCGGGCTTGGCATTGGGAAGATATGAATCTGGTATCATCATAGTTCGAATCCTCAGCCACTTCTTCAATTTCTTGAGCAAGCGGAGCATTCGTTCATGTTCGGGTCCATTTTAGCTCAAATACCTTCAGAAAAATCAAAACACGTTAGTCGGGCAGTAGAATCATATTAGGCAATTAAAAATAAAGCAATTAGGCCAAAGAATCGAGTCGAATGGGCCCGGGAAGCTCCAGATGCAAAGCTACTGGAATTTGGAAATCTGCCCAGTTTCCGCACCTGCGGAAGATGCATCGCAGGTGCGGTCCCGCTTCTGCGGGATTTTTATCCGCTTCTGTGATTTTTCCAATTTCCTCAGTGTTTGTACCTGCATACACTCTACGCAGGTGCAAGGCAGCATCAGCGGTATTTTCTTCGCTTCTGCGAAGTTCGTCAGTGGGCTCAAAACATCAAATGCCCAGAATTTTCGACTCTTCAAACAAGATTTTTAGCACATAATTTATACTCAGGACTTCTAAATTAGTGCATTACATAAACCTATGACTCTATTAAACTTGATTTTCAGGTACTTAGCAACGATTTGCTTTTGGACAATTTGTCGAGCACATTGCAAGCGGTGAGAATTTATGCTTCTTTACAAAACTTTTGGGTATTTAGATTTCCCCCAACAGTCATGTTCAACACAGCAGCACACAATACATACTCTCAACCAATATCCTCACCCTAATAACAACATTAATCAAAGGGAACTGGGGAGTCAGGGGACGGACATGGGAACCCAGAAATGAGGAAGAAGAAGAAGGAAAGAGAAGTAGAAGAGAGGAGCAGATGAGCGATACCTGCCTTGTCTTGTGTGATAACTCGCGTGAGCAGTGATGAAGAGCAGTAGCATGAGAGATGAGAGGAATTTGCGTTTGGGGAAAAACAATTTAGAGTTTACCTGATGAAATGAGGGGTTATTGCATTAAACCAGTTCGGTTTCCGCAACTGCGTCTACAGAAGCGCTTCTGCGAAGCCACTTCTGCGAGTTTTATGTTGCACCTGCGAAAGTTGCACATCTGCGACATATTTTCCGCTTCTGCGTGAGCGCACCTGCGTGCTTATGTCCGCATGTGCGGTTATGCCAGGATTTGGTAGACCAATTCTGGGCAGCTACTGTTTTGGTTTGTTCCAACACCCCAAACTTCTTAATTCAACTTCAATAAATCTGAAACTTGACAGATTAGTCAAAAATAATATACTAGGCTATTCTAAAAAAGAAAATTTCAAAAACGAAAAAAAAATTGAAAACAATGAGTTGCCTTACACCAAGTGCCGCATTTAACGTCGTGGCACGACGCGGATCAACTTTATCACTTTTCTCGCCACTTGGACGATATGAATTGGGAACCTAACTTGGAATCAAGCTTGGGACCACGTGCAACGTGGGGTGGTGGTAAGTAAATGATCAAGCCAAACTTCAATTTCTTCATTTTGCGTTTCTTGGCTTTCATATAAGGAATGTCATTTTGCCTTTTTGAATATGCAAATTGCAAAATGTATGGCTCTTGTTTTTCTTCTTTGCACTTCCATATGGATTCGCACGGCTCAATTCCCATATCACCATAAAATTCCAAAGTGAAAAACTGCTTGGAATGCAACCTCAAACCTTCAAATTGCAAAGCTTCCCAAATTTTGACATTCTCTTTTTCCCCCGAACTAGAGTCGACTTCAACCATATTTTCATTTACACCGGTTGACTCTAATTCAATATTTTTCTTGGCATCATTAACACTCATAGAGTCGGTTGGCGGATGTTCAATTCTTGATTCCTCAAAATAAAGCTTGCTTTCTTCCTCGAAGTCAGACTCTTCTTGATCTCTTTCCACACTCTCAAGTTGGTGGGCATAGTGAGCCTCAACCAATATTTTCACTTGATTTTCCAAGGTGCGGATATTATCATCATTTTGAGTTAGTGCTTGT
>AWOL01S0035661.1:0-15838 GCA_000715115.1 Nicotiana otophora | reverse complement strand
TAAGTCCTCGAGTGCCAAGCTTTGCTTCTCCTCATTTTCAAGAATGGCCTCCAACATGAGCATCATCCTTTCATTTGGAGCATTTGAGAGTTCTTCTTTGTTTTGATCAAGTGCCAAGGAAGTATTTTCGGTTTCCACATCTAAGGAAGGTTCTTGGCTATCATCCACTTCCGAGGCTTTTTGGACCTCTAAAGCTTCAAGCATTTCTCCCATTTGTAAGTTTACCCTTTCAAGCACCAAATCATTTTGGAAACTATTTTCCAAAAGCTCCTCCAAGGCATTTTGCTTTTTGTTTCCTCCTTCAAGTAGGCATTCTAACATGAGCTTAAACTCTCCATTTTTACCATGCTCAAGTTCTTCCACTTCCATATCCCTATAGTTTTTATCACAAAAAGTAGAATCATCATAGCGGGGGCTTGGGGAAGGGAAGGACAAATAAGCACAATCATCCCAATGACCATTTTGACGACCACATTTATCACAAATACTCCACTTATGGGTTTGGAATTGTGCGCACAATCCACCTCCAGGAGAACTTAAACAATTTTGCCACGAGTGTGGTCCTCCACAATAAGGACAAGGGTCATCAAAGTATGAACAACTATCATCCGACCAATTTTCATTATATGATGCCATTTTTTTTTTTATTATTTTTTTTAAACTAAGAAAATAAATAAGAAAAAAGAAAAAAAAATATAGACCAAGTAAAGAAAGATAATTACACAAATATTCACACGTTTGGACCAAAGCACTTACACTTATTTCTCAAACAACCTAAATTATGCCAAATTATTCCCGAGCAACGGCACCAATTTGGATGACGTCCAAATTGACTACTAAAAAGTAAATGGACACGGTCGCATACAATATAATTTACCCAACTATGAGTCGGGGTCGAATCTCACATAGAACAATATATAGGCGATTAGGAGTGTAAGAGAATTATCACTTATTATGAGATGCCAAACACTTAGAATGATTTTTGAGAAAATATTATAGTAAATACGAAAACATAAACTAACCTAGAAAGCAAGAAAAATTATCAATGGCTACAAGCATTGGTGCATCGAGATTTACACTCAACTAACGATCCAATATATTTCACAATTTTATAAATATGAATGAGTTTATTATTTATTAGCCTCGGATAATAATTCTAAATTAGATTCTCTCGAAAACTAACAAGACTTCCTAATTGAATTATTCCTAAAACAATTAAGAGATTAAGCACTCCCTAATATGGCTACAAGTAGTTCATTCATATCCCTAGGTAGAATCTATAAAGTGAGGGTTAACGCCTCAAGTTCTTCTTAATTAATCTTTTCCAATCCCCGAACTATTTTTCCCAAAACTAATCCGAAGTAAATGGGCGAGTCCTAGGGTTAGATAATCCCTTTGGAAACATTTAATAACAAGAATAATTAAAGAAACAACAACTTGCTTCATAATAAATAACAATCTTTGAATATATAAGCACAACAAGATATGTATTCCACACTTTAAATATGAGTATTTCCATAAATAAGATTCAAGTGTTGGAAATACATACTACACACTTAGATATACAATACAAAGAAAGGAAGTGAAGAAATGAGGATAAAGGAGTAAGAAGTTCTCAACCAAAAACTTCAAATCTTCAAGACCCAAGTGTGTGTGCAAGAACCCTAGCTTCCAAGACTTGTTCTCTCTAGTATATGGACTGAAAATAAGCCAAAGATCCTCCAAGATATGATATTCACCAGTATTTGTGGGTTTGTGGTTGAGCAAATGTGAAATACCAATACTACCCAGGTCAGAGACCCGTTGACCGCACCTGTGAAAAGTTCCTCGCAGGTGCGGCTCTGCAAATGCGGGCCTTCAATCGCAGATGCGTGAACCTAGTGGATTTTTCCTTCTCCGTAGATGCGGACATTGTGGCGCAAGTGCGACTCAACAGATGCAGATAAAACATCACAGGTGCAAGCCCATGTAGAATTTCCTTGCTCCGCCGATGCAGATAAAACAGTCGCACCAGCGAATCCGCAGGTGCGGAGTTTTTTTGCCGCAGATGCGGTCCAAGTGAAGTTTAACTCCGCAGATGCGGCCCTTCATCTCACAGATGCGAGAGCGCATATGCGGGCAGTGTCCCGTAAATGCGAAATTATTGAAGGATTTTGCACTTTTGTACTCTTTGTTTGCTCAATTCCGCTTCACTTGAATTCAAGTCTCTTCGTGGCATCATTTACCTGAAAATCGAGCAATATACACCATAAACAACCTCACATTGTAATTAAAGGACGCAAAATCTAAAGAAAAGAGACTAGAATAAGTGGTAAAATCACCACTCATGAGAACTTTGAAGTGTCGGGGGAGTCAAAGGGGGCATCGACCTTGAGCGGAACTCCCTCCTTAGCCTTTAATTCATTGACACTTTTTGTTATTTAAGGGTTTAGTGTTTAATGACATCGAATGGTTTTTAATGTAAATTAATTGCCATGTATAACTACCACATTAGTATAATTTCTCATAGTATTTGTGTATTGATGTTTTAATATATTTTGTTCCCGTCGTTTGTTTATACATTTCGTTCATGGTTAAATATGTTGAATATATGGAGCAAGTATCTAATGATTTTCTCTTTTCTTTTGGACATGTACATCATTTGAGCCTGCTGAGTTCCTAAGGAAATCAGGCCCAATCCCAGCCTTGTTGCACTTTTTTGGATAGTCCAAAATCAGCTGTAGCCGCATCTCTTTACTGCTGGGCCGACGTTCTTGAGGCCCAATTACCAGACTCTAGTCCTCTTTCCCTCAATTCCTTTCTTATTATTTATTGCTTCCTTAATCTAGTTTACTGCTTCATTACCTTTTATCTACTGCATTGATGATTTGTCGCATCTTTGTTGTCACGTATACAAAACTCATATATTATATTATATACTTTATTTTCATGCTTTAATATCATATGAAACAAAGGAAAGCTTTAAATAATATAGGATTTAAAAGGAATTAGTTAGTAATTAATCTTCACTTCGCTAATTATAATTTACTCATATCATTACTATGTTCTCGCTTACTTTTCCTTTTCTCAAAAGATTTTGAAGCCAAGAACTTAGTAAAAACAACAGCCCATTTTCAAAAGCAAATCAGAACTGAATCACAGGCTTTACTATCACGAGGTAAATCAGAATTTTCATAAAAGGTGAAGTATTGTCGCCCCAAAAGGATTTTCAAAAGACCACTTTTCTTCAAAGTTTTAAAAGCCAAGGTATACCTTAGGCTCACTTTCACAAACACCTTTTAGAATTACATGAACACTTATTTCCTAAATCAATTCTTTTCACAACTTAACCTCTTTTCATAAGATTTATAAAATATAGACCATTTACATACATATTTCAAAACTCTTTCAACTATATCTACCAGCATAGACTCCTTTATAAATCCACACCTCTCTTAAGTCTCATATCCCTTTTTATACTCTCCCTCAGATATACAGTAAGTCGTACTCTTTAATAGTAATTAAGAATAGTACAAATAATTGATCCCTTAAAATTAGTCTAAGTCCTATGGAGTTACCTCAGGTAGATTTTAAGGGGTGCCTAATACCTTCCCCTTAGAAGAACAAGAACCCTTGCCCATAATCTCACCGGTTAGCAGACCAATAATAAATATGACTTAGAACTTAATAAGCACCCTAGTATACCTTTAAATATTAGGTGGAGACTCTCTTTCATCAACAACAGAGAAACCACAAGTTGAATCTTGTTTTGACTAGTGCAAAATAAAGTACAACAACATGGCGACTCTGTTGGGGATTCACACTTAGGTTCTAACCTTAGCAGACTTAGACTAATTTGGCATCTAGATTTATTTGTACATTGCTTTAATTATAGATAAAATTGCAATTATGTGATTACCTGTTTTAGTTGCTCTTTATGTATATTATCATGCTTATTGTAGCCACATTCTTGTCTGTTACTGCTTTATATACACTGTCATCATATTTCTTCCTATCGAGTCTTGGCCGTACACTACCACACATAATGCACGCGAGGGTTGTCTTTTAAACCTCTCCGAACCTTCTTTTCAAAACTCTCTAGTTTCAGAGAATGGCTTTGTCAGGTCAACTGACATAACTTCTCGTAGCCTTCAGTACAATTCAAAAGTAGGAAACACTCTACTCTAGTAAAATAGGTCATACAGCATAAACATTATGTGAGTCGCTCCTTGGCACCGACGCACAATTAGGAAAACCACCTTAATGTCAATGGGTCATGCACCTAACAACATGACTTCTCTTGAAAGACAAACAAACCTGACAAGACACTTAAATATCCGAAGCAAACACTTACCAAACATCTTTCTTTTACCCACCTCAGAAAAATGGAAATCAACCGAAATATCCCTGAGATTAGCATGGTAATGGGAACACCACATAAGTTGAAACATTGGTTGAAGAATATTCGTCGGGAACACAGAGATGAGGTTCGGGTGCACTTTGGGGCATTAACCGCATTGCTGAATATCCGAGCAGACATGTTGCTCACTCGCCTGTGGATAGAATTTTGGGATCTGACTAAGGTTGTATTCAAATTTGCCGACTGTGAGTTAGTACCGACATTGGCATAAGTCACAAGTTTCATGGAGCTTCCGTTCAACGGAAGGAAGCCAATATTGCCTGTTACTATGCCCGGTTACCGGTTCTTGGATGCCTTAGGCCTGGCCAACATTAGGAGTCTTAGAAGTATCGAGGACGGATAGGTGAGCCTCGACTAACTGTTCGACAGATTTGGGCACCATGAAAGCTACGTATTGTACTCAGGGGAATTTCAATGTGACCAACCGACGTGGGAGAGTCTCAGGCCTATCACTTTCTCAATGGCATTATTGGGACTATTGGTCTTCCCGTAGCGAAGGGGTCGGATTAACATCAACCTATTACCTGTGGTTCTGGTGACCTTCCACAATAATTGTCAAGCTACTTTGGTGTTGATGGTGTTAGCTGAGATGCTGAGGGCTTTGTCCGCATGTGCACGAGGGTATGATTTCTTTACAGGTTGTAACTTGCTACTTCAGATCTGGGTTATTGAACATTTCTTCGAAAGAAAGGCCACTATCGACTACTTTGTGGGCGTCAGCAATATGATCCGCAGCCACAATGAAAGAATGAGACATCGGGTCTCCCCACATAGGCAAGAAGACTGGAGGGAAATGTTGTCAAACCTGAGCGAGGAATGGATCAATTGGAAGCTATCCTAGTTAGGTGGAAGAGCATTCTTGAAGAATCCTCAAAAATACTTCATTGTGCTGATCGGACTTTAAGGTATTCAACCATACTCACCCCTCCAGGTCCTCAATCAATTCAGGATGATCCAAGATGCGCCTATGTGGACAATGACAGCAATATACAAGGATGAGTACAATGGACAGATTCCAATCCCAAGGATAAGAGGCTCCAAGAAGAGTGGAACGACCTGGTCACAATGCCTATGGGTTAAAACTCATAGTGTACTCCTGATTATTACGTCTAGATCAACGAAGAAGAAGAGTTGTCCCAGCCAAGCAGAGAGGGAATTTCCTGGTTAGAGGACAGAGTGGTTGTTTTGCAGATTTACCATGAGCTCCTGCCACATTACCTTGTTTCCACTTCAATGCACCGTCAAGTAGTCCAAGGATCCATTGACCACAAGTTTCCACCTGCTGAAGATGATGATTGAGTAGTGGAGTGCATCCAAATAGAGTCTAGCACAGAGCCAGAAGGAGTCAGAGTTGAATGATGACGAGGAGAAGTTTGAGGAAGACTCGGAGGAGGATCCGAAAGAGGAGCCAGAAGAAGAGGAGGATATGGGAAACGACTCAGGGGATGGTTATTAGAGTTGGTTGGTTTCCCTTTCTTTCCTGCTTTGTACTTTTATCCCCAGTTCTCTATTTTACTTTCCAAAAGAGCGAGTGATCCAAGCCCATGCAGTTCTATGAAACAGTGATGTAATCTTTGTTCCAACTTGTATCAGTCCGAATTATCAATGAATACAAATTGCTTCGGATCTAAATGTGTCAAGTCTAAGTGTTTGCCAAATATATGTGATTTAGGCCTACCTCCATCAATGAGAGGTCCCTGCGAATTCTAGGAAACGCGTTAGCCTTAATGCACGAATTTTGCTCTGTGTGATTTCCTGCTTGTATAAATTAAGAACCTAACTCTTGTTCCTTTTTATTTTCCTTCTTCTTATTTTGCTTTTGCTTTAATATTACCCCCGAAAAGAAAGATGGTTTGTGTCGACAAAAACTAGCGCAACCACCATACAATATAAGGTCAAAGGGAAAGATGTCAGTTGCAGAAAACCTAACTGAACATGCTCTGGTTATAGCCGACAGCCTGGGGCGATCGAGGAAAACGACGACACTAGGAATGATGAACACGTGGCCAGGATGGCCCAGGAAATGGAGTCCCTAAGGGAGTAGGTACAACATATCAGAGAACTAGAGCACCTGGCCGTGACAACACTTCCTCAACCACCTCGATTCCCTTTTTTGGATTCACTCCCCGACCACTTTTCTTCCATATCATGCCAAAACAACAACACCCCAACTTCAACTCCTACCACTCAAGTCATACCTCCAGTGACTCCCGCAAACCCACCAAATCCTCTTATCCACACTCCCTACGTACCACAGTACGTTCAAACACCACCAAACCCGTCTATTACTACCAATGCAACTCATACCCCTCCTCATCATTGGGTCACTTTTACTACTAACCAGCACATACATGTGGCACATGCCACTGCCCATGAGCGGTATGTTCCCCTTGTATATGCCAATTCTGAACCTACCTTTTCAGCACATGTCATGATCAGGGTACCTTATGAGATTGACCAATACGCCGAGATGGAGAGGGAAGCTAGGCGTAAGGAAGAAGATTCAGTATATGAGCAGTTGCAAATTTTGAGAAAGCAAATGAAAAGCCTCCAAGTTGCCCAGGGAAGTGAAATTGTAGACTATGAGGATTTGTGTATTCATCCGGGTGTAGATATGCCAGCAGGGTATAAACCCCCAAAGTTAGATATCTCTGATGGGACGGGCGATCCTTACGCATATTTGAGGGTATATTGTGACAAGGTAGTTGGAGTGGGAAGGAATGAGAAGCTAAGGATGAACCTATTTATAAGAAGTTTGACGGGAGAAGCACTCACCTGGTATACTCGACAGGATATGCGAAATTGAAAAACTTGGCAAGATATGGCGAGGACTTCATGAATCGTTTTCGATTCAACATAGAGATAACTCTTGATCGGTTCGCACTGGTGAACCTGCAGAAAAAACCATCCAAAGCATTCCAAGAATATGCACGTCGGTGGAGGTCAGAGGTTGCCAAGGCGCAACCTCCGCTGGATGACAGTCAGTTAACCAAGTACTTCATCAAAGCCCAGGAAGGGATACACTTCAAAAAGATGATGGGAATGATGGGAAAGAAATTCCTCGAGGTAGTCAAGATGGGATATTTCTTAGAAGAGGGTATAAAATCTGGGAAGTACAATCCATGGCAGCATTATAAGCGGCCAGCAAGGCCATCCAATCAGGGTCAATAGGTAGCAGAAAGAAGAAGAAAAAGGAGGTCTCAGCAATCGGCCCTTACTACCAACCCAACCCACATCACGGAAGCACTTCCTACTCCCCAAAAACCCATTCACCACCACGCACTTACGCTCCAGTCTATAACACCCAGCCATATTACCATCCACAACCACAATACAACCCTTCTTGAGCCAACAACAACCAAAACCCACCGACCTGCTTATGCACCACGCCCCCGTCCCAACTTTGAAGAGAGAGGTCCTAGAAATTATACCCTGATTGCTGAGCCTCTGGCCCGATTGTTCGAGAGATTTAGAAGAGCAAGATTGATACACCCAGTTGAAGGAAGGGTTCCTGAACATCCCTCCAAGTATTTTGGTGCAACAAAAATATGCGTATGCCATTCCAATGTACCTCAGCATGATATTGAAGATTGTTTTAAGTTGAAAAATGAGATTGAAACACTTATCAAGAGCGGAGCCATCCAGTGCACTCCGGCGCTAACATGATCATATTGGATGAAGAGTATGACCTAAAGGGAACGATTGTCACTATAGGAAATGTAGAAGCCGCCACGATCCCTCCTCAAAGGGTTCTAATGATTACAGTACAAGTGAGACCTAAAGTGACTGTTCAGACTTATCAGTGACAACATGTTATTGCTACAGGAGACGGAGAAGGTCGGGAATACAAAGTCGTCCCATGGACGTACCATCAAAAGGAAAAGGCCAAAATGACAGACTCTTCTAAAGCCCATGGTATGACCAGGTCTGGGAGATGTTATGCTCCTGAAGATGTCAATCGAGGAAACCCGAGAAGAAAGTAAATTCAAAGAAAGAACATAACAGACCCATAAGCCGCCGAGTTTTAGAAGAGAATGTCAAGCAAAGAGTATTCAGTTGAGGAACATCTGAAGAAAACTCCAGCACAGATATTAATCATGGATCTATTAATGAGTTATGATAGTCATAAGGACGCCCTATTGAAAGTACTAAGTGGGGTAAGTGTACCAAGTAACACAGCTAGTGAAGTGCTAGCCACGACAATTGGGAAAATATTGAAGCAAACATGATCACTTTCAGAAGAGACAAACTTCCTGTTGAAGGTGCAAGTCACCACAAGGCTCTTCACATCACTATCAAATGTGAGGACAAAGTGGTGTCCCGCGTGTTGGTCGATGGAGGGTCAGGAGTCAACATTTGTCTGCTCTCTACCCTACGAGCGTTAGGAATTCATTTGAGGAAAGTCAAGGAAAGCCACGTGAGGGTGAGAGCCTTTGATGGTTCGTAAAAGGATGCAATTGGAGAAAATTATGTGGCCTTGCAGATTGGGCTGGTCAAATTTCCGATATTGTTTCAAGTAATGGACATCTCCTCTTCCTACAACTTGCTGCTGGGAAGGCCCTAGATATATATGGCAGGGGTCGTCCCATCCACTTTGCACCAATGCATGAAATTCGAATAGGGATGTCAGGAGGTCATGGTTCATGGAGAGTGGGTCACTCTACCTATTTGGAGTATGTTGTTTCGTTTATTGAAGGGCTAGACAGAGTTGCTTTCCCTGCAGTGGAAATCATACAGACTACCAAAAAGACTGAAAAGAACTTGGGAATGCCATCGCTGTATAGATCCATGATGGCTATGAGGGAGATGATAAAATATGGATACATGCCAATAACAGTGCTGGGATCCAAGTCGGACGGAATCACAGAACCAATCAAACATAATGGGCAGAAAAGAAGGGCTGGCATAGGATATCAGCCTCCAAAAGGGAAAACTCGTATTGTTAGCTTCGGGAAAAAGGTTTTTATGCTAGAGCATGTTGCAAGTTTGGGACAAAGTTCAGTACCCGAAGATGATATCATAGATGGGATGGGAAAGTTGTTCGTGAATATGATTAAAGAATGTTGTAAAGGGACTGACTTGAAGACACCGACTATTAGGGATGCCGAACCAAGGGAAGAGCTACCGAATTGGACTGCCAGTCCATCTTTGGTTCACCGGGAGTCTTGGTAGTATGTAACTGTAAAAGTTTTCTTTTGAAAAGCGCACGGGAAATTGAGGCATGCACCATGTCTGTACCTTTTGTCATTTGCCTCTTTTGAACGCTTAAAATGTTCCTCTTTTAATGAAATTAAAAGAATCATTTTCTCGAATATTGTAACTTTATTTACCGCTTTATTTGTACTTAGCTTTTCTTTTCAGTAACCAAATGCTAAAAAGCTGCGTCGAGCGATTATGACATGTAACAAAACCGTTGAGCGCAATGACCCAGATTATGAAGAGTATGATATGCGCATGATGTCTAACAATCTCCCACAGGAGATCGAGCAGTTGGAGAGTCAGAAAAGGCCCAATCTCGAAGAAATGGAAATGGTTAATCTTGGAAGTGAAGATGACGTAAAAGAAACCAGAATCGGCATTCACCCAGAAGCCAAGCAGAAGGAAAAGCTAATTGAGCTCCTCCGACAGTACATCGATGTGTTCGCATGGTCCTATGATGACATGCCATAATTAAGTACTGACATCGTCTCGCACCGATCCTACCAGACCACCGGTCAAGCAAAAACCCAGAAAATTCAAACATGATTTAAGTCTAAGGATAAAGGAAGAAGTGACCATACAGATAGAAGAGAATGTGGTGAGGGTCACCAATTATCCAAGCTGGGTTGCAAACATCTACCCAGTACCCCAGAAAGACATAAAGATTAGAATATGTGTGGACTACCAAGATCTCAACAAAGCTAGTGGAAAGGACAATTTCCCTCTGCCAAATATCCACATCCTCATCGACAACTGCGCGAAGCATGAATTGCAGTTGTTTATAGATTATTTCGTTGGGTATCACCAAATCATAATGCACGAGGAAGATGCAGAGAAGACGACCTTCACCACACCTTGGGGAGTTTATTGCTATAGAGTCATGTCATTCGGTCTCAAGAATGCTGGTGCCACCTACAGGAGGTCGATGACGACCCTCTTTGATGACATGATTCATAAGCAGATTGAAGTGTATGTGGATGACATCATGTTAAAGTCCCGAAAGAGTTCGGAGCACTTGGATGATTTAAGGAAATATTTTGAACGCCTGCGAAAGTACAGTTTGAAGTTGAACCCACCAAAGTGCGCGTTTAGAGTCCCCGCTAGAACGTTGTTGGGCTTCATTGTAAGCAGGAAGGGAATAGAGTTTGACCCATCAAAAATCAAGGCCATTCAAGAATTACCGCCCCCAAATAGCAAGAAAGATGTCATGAGTTTCCTGGGTAGATTGAATTACATCAGTCGCTTCATAGCCCAGTCCAAGATAATCTGTGAACCCATTTTCAAGTTGCTGAAGAAGGATGCTGCCACAAAATGGACAGAGGAGTGCCAGAAAGCCTTTGACAGAATCAAAGAATATCTGTCAAATCCACCAATGCTGGTTCCCACCCCCGAACTCGGGAAGCCATTGCTACTCTACTTGTCAGTCTTAGATAATGCCTTCGGCTGTGTGTTGGGTTAGTATGACAAAACTAGGAGAAAGGAGCAGGCCATCTACTACTTGAGCAAGAAGTTCACCCCATGTGAGGCCAAGTATACCTTGATAGAACGCACTTGTTGTGTCCTGACTTAGATTGCTCAGAAATTAGGGCATTACATGTCAGCATAAACTACACATTTGATATCTCAACTCAACCTGTTCAAATACATCTCCTAGAAGTCGATGCCTACCGGAAAGCTAGCTAAATGGCAAATTCTCCTCAGCGAATTTGACCAGAGAATTTGGTGGATGGGGACTGCGAGCAATATACTACATATTTTCCCGATGAAGAAGCATTATTTGCTGGAGAATATATTGCAGAATCGTACCTTGGATGAAAAATATTATTTTTGATGGAGCAACAAACTTCAAAAGTGTAGGAATTGGGGCAGTCCTAATTTCGGAATCTAGACAGCACTATCCAGCATCGGCAAAGATAAGATTCCCTTGTACCAATAATATTATTAAATATGAAGCATGCATCCTTGGAATTAGAATGGCAGTCGACATGAACGTCAAAGAAATTCTGGTCATAGGAGATTCCGATCTGTTGATACACCAGGTCCAAGGGGAATGGTCCACCAAGAATGTCAAGTTACTTTCGTACCTGCACTACGTGAAGGAGCTATGCAAAAAGTTCACAAAGATTGAGTTCAATCATGTCCCCAGGATTTAGAACGCGCTCACTGACGCCCTTGCAACCCTATCATCTATGATTAAGCATCCAGACAAGAACTGCATCGACCCTATCGAGGTAGAGATTAGGGATGAACATGCCTATATTTTCCATGCAGATGAAGAACGAGATGGTAAACCATGGTATTATGATATCAAGAAACTCCTTGTGACCAGAGAGTACCCGCAAGATGCTACTAATGGTCAAAAGCGAGCCCTTATGAGGCTGGAAAACCACTTTTTCCTCAATGGGGATGTCTTGTACATGAGGACCCCGGACTAAGGTTTGTTGAGATGTGTAGACCTTGCTAAGCCAAGCAGACTATTGGAGGAGATACATGCAAGAACGTGCAGACCCCACATGAACGGGTTCACATTAGTTAAGAAGAACTTGAGAGTTGGATACTTTTGGATGACTATGGAAAGCGACAGTATCCGCTACGTGCAGAAGTGTCACCAGTGCTAGATTCATGGGGATTTCATCCGGGTTCCGCCGAATGAGTTAAACGTAATGGGTTCACCCTAGCCATTCGCCGCTTGGGGCATGGACGTGATTGGACCTATAGAGCTTGCCGCATCAAACGAACATTGTTTTGTCTTAGTAGTTATCGACTATTTCACCAAATTGGTTGAGACATCTACTTACAAGGCCGTCACAAAAAAGGTAGTGGCAGATTTCGTCCGGAACAACATCGTCTGTGGATTTGGGATACCAGAATCTATCATCACTGACAATGCCGCTAACCTCAATAGCGACCTCATGAGAGAAATCTGCGATAAGTTTAGAATCGTCCACCGCAATTCCACAGCCTACAGACCACAAATAAATGGGGCAGTCGAGGCAACCAACAAGAATATCAAGAGAATTCTACGAAAGATAGTGGACAATCACAGACAATGGCACGAGAAATTACCTTTCTCCTTACTATGTTTTCGAACCACCTTGAGAACATCGACTGGGGCAACGCCGTACATGTTGGTATACGGCACTAAAGCGGTGACACCCGCAGAGGTCAAAATATCGTCTTTAAGGGTCATTCAGGAGGCAAAATAGGACGACGCAGAGTGGATACGGGTCAGACAGGAACAACTTATGCTCATTTACAAGAAAAGAATGGATGCAATATGTCATGGCCTGCTATATCAGAACATGATGGCCAGCGCATCTAACAAGAGAGTGAAGCCTCACCAGTTCTCACCGGGGCAGTTGGTCTTGAAGAAAATCTTTCCCCGTCAAGAAGAAGCTAAAGGAAAGTTTGCACCAAACTTGCAAGGTCCCTACGTGGTTCACCGGGCAATGTCGGGTGGAGCTCTAACCATTGCAGAAATGGATGGAAGAGTCAACACGAAGCCTATCAACTCAGACGCAATTAAGAGATACTATGTTTGAGGATAAATAGAGTTAGGTTTTTGATGTAACAAAACTACGTTAAACATAACTTCCCACGGAAGGATACATAGGCAACCCACGTAGGGTTATGTTTCTCTCGCCATTTATCTTGTAATAAAAAAACCAAATATCACTTTTTGTATGTTGCTTAGGAACTACGCCGACTTGATTTTCTCATAAAGGAATAGGTAGGCAATCCTCATCGGATTCAGTTGTATCTTATAATTGAACTACATTCTGGCCTGATTCTATTTGGATATGTAGGCTATCTGAGTCAGACTCGGCTATCACTACTAGAAATTACACCTATGGGAACCCTTCCATAACTGTCGCAATAGATACACTAACCGTCCCTGTAGGGCTAATGGGGCGATTGGGACGCGTTCCAGGATTTAATGTTACAATAGGTCAATTGGAACGGTTATTTTTAACGGTTTCAAAACCGTCTCCATATAGGGATATTGTAACGGTTATAGAACTGCTGCCATTGCTCCATCTATGGGAACGGTTTTATGTTCTGTTGGCACAGTTATAAACTGTTGCGGTATAATTATACCAACGATCTTTTAAGCCTATTGCAATGGTTTTCATGATACATTGCAATGGTTTTTGTGATATATTGGAACAATTATCAGTATCGTATTGCAACGGATATTGCAACATATTGCAACGGTTATTAGGGGATGCTGTTTTTATTTGCTAGGTCTATTGGAACGGTTATATTCTCTATTGCAACAATTCACAATTGTAATTCTGATATTTATGGAAGCAAAATGAGGAATAATTTTGTATGCAATGAAATTTTATACATCTTAACTTATATAAACCACGAAATAAAATTAAAATATCTAACTAGCATTATCCAAATACAAAAATAAAATATGAATACATTGTTTGATCAACAATTTATCAAAATAGATGAGTTTGCATCCAAGAAGTTCTAAACTAAAATATCCTTACACATGATAATAGAAAATATAACAACGATCAACACCATTCAAGTAAGGTATTCGGCAGTGCTTTCATCCGTAATCGATGCACCTACAAAAGACAATCAGAAATAATTAAACAAATGTTTTTAGATAGTTGAATCACAAAGTAATTGAATAACCAATTTGATAACTCGAAAATTTTTCGACTCTCCAAATTCTTATAATTTTCGGCAACAATCAAATGAAATTGTTCATCATCACATAAAACTATGTGACATAGAAGAATCCAGCGATCAAGTAAGACCATAAATTAAAAATAATGAACAATCAGCAAACTCTTCTACATCACATGGCATTCAATCAACTAATATGGAACTTACTCTATGAATGCAGGGTATGCTAAAATGTGCTCTAACAATATGATGATTGATCTATGGACTTGGAAACTAGCTAGTATGGAAGACAAAACTGCCACCCAAAGTTTGTTGCTTCAGCTGGTTGGCCTTAAAGGATGACTGCCTCACCCAGAAGAGACTTTTAACTGGCCAAAGGTTTGGTTAAATTGTTTCACTGGATAACCTTAAATTTCCTATATGCAGATTATGTGATTTTGTTGCTTTTGGTGTTGCAATTTCCACTGGTGGTGTCTATGCCTTATAAAAATTATAGTTAAAACCATTGAAGGGAAACAATTCTAAGGAAGACATGAATTCTGAATCAACCTTAACAGAGTCAATTCTTGGATGGAATTGTAAAATTCCAATTCCCACAAGAAACAGTTATGTCAAGAATAACTTGGTAGACTTCCAAAATCTAATTACACAAAGAACCCTCTCATGTGCGACCCTACTCATGTGTGACAATACACAAGCCAAAAGCAGTAAACCAAATACTTCAATACAACCAAAACAAACCCAGATTGCAAATTGCATCATCATTCCAGCATTTAGACAATAACAACAACGGCTCAATTAGTATGCTGCTTAAGAATAGATTACAAATAGTAAAAGAAATGATAAAATTAGAAATAGTATTCCAGAAAAGGTTCTACTGAAAAATAATCTAAAGAATGTTTTGACAAGAAGCTATTTTTTAGCTTATGAAACTGAGTATTTGCAATGCATTCAAGAATCATTAATCTTATGTTCGGTTGGGATTACAAATATTAGAACTCCATCCCCCTCCCCTCCCCCCTTCCAACTCCCAAGCAACAAATCTCAAAATGTATCAAAAAGAATCAAGAAACACTTTGCAAAATAAATATCAATATGTATGCTACCTGCCTTTTAATCTATCCAAAAGACATCAAAGCATAAAACATTGTATCACTTTTTATACACTAAAGAGATTTAGCAAGTATAAAATATTGTTGCGCATATATCATGGAGTATACACAATAATGGCGATAAAGAAAAGTAGAATCAGTGAAGCAGTGACAGAAAGGGAAAAAACAACAATGGCTAAGAAGAACCAGAGGAAACATCTCCAGGAAGAAGAAGAAGAAGAAGAAGAAGAAGAAGAAGAAGAAGAAGAAGAAGAAGAAGACGACATACCTGGAGTTTTTGAGAGTTCCAATATCTGAGGAGTTCCTTAAACTGAGAAGCTGGTACATCTTCAGGGATATGTTGCATTCGAGTTTTATCATTTGCATAGGCGTCAAAGTATTCTTTTTTCAATATACTCTTGTGCTTTCTCCAGGTAGCTTGTGTTGAGGTTTTAATGTTTTAAGATGTAATATTCTTAAAATGAGGGTGAATGGGAAATGG
>AWOL01S0035659.1:0-50848 GCA_000715115.1 Nicotiana otophora | reverse complement strand
TAAAATAGAAAGACTCCAAGGGACTGCGACGACCAAGCAACTCTACCTTGAGTCCTTGCGATCGCGCTTTAACTCAGTCCGAGTCCGATATCTCCAATACCTGGCTCTGCACAAAAATGTGCAGAAGTGTAGTATGCGTACACCACAGTCGGTACCCCATAAGTATCAAGACTAACCTCAGTGGAGTAGTGACGAGGTACAGTCAAGACACTCACTAGTCTAATAACCTGTGCAATATAGTATACAAAAATAATAGGAAATAAATAACAATATGGAAACACTAATCAACCAGTGATATACACAGCAGGGCAACAAGAACACTATTAATATTGCTCAACAAATAATAAATACAAGTACAACCAATTAATCTAGTCCATCAAACATAAATCTTTCACCTATATACCTCTCAAATAATAATCTTCAGGATATAATACTTTCCAATAAATACATTTCAAATATACTCCCTTCAAATAAATATTTTTCAAATATAATTCTTTCAAATAAATCTCTTTCAAATATAATTCTTCAAATAAATCTCTTTCAAATATAATTCTTCGAATAAATATCTTTCGAATAAAAGTCATCATGTGACACCTCATTTCAAATCATAAAATACAAGTCTCAAACCACTTTCATATTTTTATGGCACCTCGTGCCAATTTTTCTATCACAACCGCACGGACAACTCACGTGCCAATATCATCATCATTTAACCATGACACCCCGTGCCCACATTTCATATCACAACTGCACGGACAATTCACGTGCCAATATCATCATTATTTTTCTCACGGCACCTCATGCCCACATTTCAATTAATAATTCGCTTGGCAATAGCCACAGGCTCCCAATTGTAACATAGATCGGACTATTATCAAGTTTACCGAAACAACAAAACAAATTACACAAGATATAAAAATGAACACAAGGAAAATCACAACATCACATAAAAATTACCAACGCAATAACTCCACATCATCACATATCATCCCTGATAATAGCCACCCTTATCTCTCTTATACCCACACTTATCACTCCTATAATAGCCACCGTTATCGCTCCTATATTAGCCTCCCTTATCGCTCCATTTAATAGCCACCCTTATCGCTCCGCCCAGACAATATCCCAACACATATAACCACAGTGAAATGCCACTCTTATACCCATATAATATCAACAGTGGAATGCCACCCTTATCCGCCACATAACAGTAACCTAAATCACATAACAGTTTACACGGATATTACCACGATAACACAAAACAACAATTCATATTATAAATTGCCCATAGGCCTCAACCAATTCCAAAGATGTAACAAAATCAATTAATTTCAAAGGGAATAGCCCAAGCCTCCACACAACGTATATAAACCTCGCAAACAACAACAAGGAAGGAAATTTAACTCAGCATGACACAACATCTTCTTTAGTCCAAATTTTTGAAAAATATATTAGTACCTCGATTTAAACTTATTTAATAAATTATTTGCATACGAAAAATTTATAATATAATTATTTCCAGGAAATATAAAATCAGCAAACACATGAAATTCTCATAAAATTTCAAGTCGCAATCACACCAAATTATCATATAAATACAAACTCAACAAACAAAGAATGAGGCATGACAAATCAAGGATTTACTAAATTTTCACAATTTTCCAATTTAATACATAAGGGTGTCTATAAAATTTTAATCGATATAGTTTGCACATATAAACCAAGTACGTACTCATCACCTCGCGTACATGGTTTTCCAATCACACAATTTTCACATAAGACTCAATGCCTAGGAAACATTCTCCCACACAAGGTTAGGCAAGATACTTACCTTTTTGAAGTTAGGACGATAATCCAAAATTACCTTCTTGCTTGAATTGACCACCGGACAGCTCAAATCTATCCAAATTAATTCATTCAGTCAATACTAATTATATGAATTAATTCCATATGAAAATACTAATTTTCCAACAAAATACGAAATTTAACTCAAAAATCGCCCATGGGGCCCACGTCCCGGAATCCGATAAAAATCATAAAATACGACAACTCATTCAATTACGAGTCCACCCATACTAATTTTATCAAATTCTAATAACAACTCGACCTCCAAATCTAACATTTCTGTTCATGAAAAGTTTTGCAAAAATCTTGATTTCTTCCATTTAAATCCGAAATAAATGATGAATATAACCATGGAATTATGAAATATAATCACTTTTGGATGTAGGACACTTACCCAAGTCGAAGTCGTGAAGCAATCCTCAAAATCGTCCAAGAACCGTGCTCCAAAAATTCAAAAACGAAATGAAGGAAATGACCATTTTCAGTCCTTAAGTTTCTGCCCATCCATCATTAAAAGTCCATTTTCCGTCACTGAAAGTCCATTTTTCATCACTAAAAGTCCATTTTCATCACTAAAAGTCCACACCAGAACTTGCTTGCACCAGCAGTTATATTTTTCACTAAAAAGGCTCTAATTCCATCATACGAACTCGGAATTCAACGATTCTTGTTCCTATGAGTCAAAAATAATAATACGAACCTAGTCATTTAATCGAAATTCAATTCGGAGCTCACTTTCTCAATGCGATACCAATTTCGCTCGTTAAACAATTAACTCATATTTCGCGCTAAAGACCCAATCGCGACTTGATGAAATTAGACCAAACTTTCCATATCACTCCTAAAATTCATTATCAAAATCTAGGAAGTCTCAAAATCGAATTTCCATCTCTAGAACTAAAAATAGACCTTTGAATTATTACATGCTTATGCTGAAAACATCAAACTCTTCCAAAACTGTTCCCCGATAGCCTGTGGTTTATCAACCATAACTTCTTGTACTCAACTCCAACTGCCAAACAGTTTCAATTTCTGCAAACTAGATACAAAGGGCTACAACTTTTATGTTTTGTTCATCGCCCAACTCCTTCTAGATTGCGAGATATAAGCTCCAAAAGTCAGCCCTGTGCAGCAGAAATTTCGGGCGATGCACACTGTTGTAGCCAAAATCTGCAGTACCAACTTCAGTTAATCGATCATAAGGTTTTGTATAAATGTACGAATGATGAATGGTTTATCATTATGGAAACTAGAATAAAAAGTCTACAACTTTCACGTTTTGATAATTTCCAGATTCCTTATAGATTTCGAGATATAAGCTTCCAAAGCCAGCTCTGCGCATCAACAATTTCGCATATTGCTGTCAAAGCCTATCAAATCAATTCCGATTGAACTCCAATTTTGCACACAAGTCATAAATGACATAACAGATCTATGAAAATTTTCAGAACTGGATTCCGACTACGATATCAAAAATTCAACTGCCTTATCAAACTTCCCAAAAATTCAACTTTCGCCATTTCAAGTGAATTTTCACTACGGACTTCCAAAACAGTTTCCGGACATGCTACTAAGTTTAAAATTACCATACGGAGCTATTGAAATCATCAAAACTCCATTTCGGGGTCGTTTACACATAATTCACTATCCGGTCAATTATTTCAACTTAAGCTTCCAAAACAAGAATTGTTCTTTCAATTGAATCCTGAATCATCCGCAAACCAAATTTGACCACCCTCGCAAGTCATAATACACATTTCAAAGTTGCTCGAGATATTAAGCCACCGAACAGAATGTAAATTCTTAAAATGACAAGTCGGGTCATTACATCCTCCCTCTTTTAAAACATACGTTCGTTCTCGAATGTGCCAAGAATTATTCTGAGGGCATTAAATTTCCGAGTGCATTATTATGCACATACTCACGGGTGATTCTACGTCACCACAATTTAGCATGGGTCCGACAACACCATCTCAGTTGAGATTATTTCTTTTATCCTTATTTATAAACTTTAAAGCCAACTTCTTACACTCCAATTAATTTCAAAAGGCCTTATTATCACATTAACGCACAGTATTAGTTTCAACCAGCTATAGTAACTCGTGCCTACGCAAACATCAACGTATGCCCATCTCTGGTCATAATAGCTGTTTATAATTAATTCCAGCATCCTCAATTAATCTCATATTAACTAAAATCTCATTTAAAATTTTCGCAACACTGACAGCAACACGCGAGGCATGAAGACCTCATAATTATTTATCTGAATCAACGAGTTGCATTTAACACCACCTGGGCACTCACCTTATAGGCTAAAACGCAATGTTTACAGTATGAATATGGCTAAATATGCACAGAAACATATAAAAGAATTATCAAATAAGCCTAACAGGCATAATTCCCCATTACTACTATAGTTCAAATTTAATTTCACAAAGGGAGAATTTAAACTCATAAATTTTTCACCACAAGGACCTCGTCCTTATATAACTTCCACCGCGGTTGTAGCCCAGTTTAAATATTTCACATCATATAAAAATGCGAGGATCTCGTCCTCAACTCCGAATCACAAGTATTTTGCACATTGTGCCAACTGCAATTTTCAATTTCCTTTCTTTCTTCTTGTCAATAAATGTCGCAAACAATTTTCTCAACATATAATGAACCTCTCATTTCAATAGGGCATAAAATTCATAAAATTGAAATTAATTATTCCGAAATCATATCAAAACCCACTATAGTGAGTAATAAAAATCTCTTTTGGACTTATAGCCCTCAATGGTGTACAAAAATAAAAATGATAGACACGGGCTAACATCATCAAATCTCCCAACAGGGATAAACATATAAGTGGGTCACAAAGTTACGAAGCTCCCCCATAAGCGGAGCATAATAGGAGGACTCGCCTCAATATTTAGAACCAAATCAAATTAAGGAAAAATATTTTTTTATAACAAATAAGGATCATACATGTAATGACACCATCTGGTGTAGTAGCCTCAGCCACACCATAGCAATTATATCAACGGGCTGGCCTCCCCCTCTAGGGCGCCCTCTACCCGCCTGTCCTCCACCTCTAACTGGCTGTGTACGTGGGGAAGTAACTGCATTAGAGCCCATAGCCTGAGTGTTTCTGATGAAATCGACCTCTCCCAAGTTTGGGACAATCTCTCATGATATGCCTAGTATCACCACACTCATAACAACCCCTCTGAGGTCGTGACTGCTCGTACTAAGTCTGTGCCGGATAACTGGAATAACCACTATAAGAATTTTGTGTCGGTGGTGCACTATAAGAACTCACTGGAGCCCCCCGAGTAATCTGATGTGCAGACTAAGCTGGCCGACTGCTCGAGCCTCCGCCATAATGGGTCATAGCTTAAGAGTAAAATTCACTGAACCCTACAGAGCTTCGAGACCTTTTGGTCTCCTTAGATGCTTTTTCCTCACTTAGAACACCCTCTATCCTCCTTGCAATCTCCACTACTTGCTAAAATGGAGTATCAATCTGCAACTCTCGAGCCATGCATATTTTAAGATCATAATCGAGCCCCTCAATGACTCTGCAGACTTGCTCTCTAACTGTAGGAACCAAGATAGGTGCATGATGGGCTAATTCACTGAACCTGATAGCATATTCTGACACTGTCATAGTTCCCTGACGCAACCATTCAAACTCTGTGTTCCACGCATCTCGGAGAGTCTGGGGAACAAACTCTTTAAAAAATATTTTCGAAAATTGAGCCCAAGTTGGTGGTATTGCATCGGCTGGTCTACCTTCTTCATAAACTTACCACCACAGATACGCTGCGCCTGACAGCTGAAATGTAGTAAAGTCAACTCCGCTCACTTCCACAATACCCTTGGTGCGGAGAATACGGTGACACTTTTCTAGTAATCTTTGGGCATCCTCTGAAGCTGTGCCACTGAAAGTAGGTGGACTATACCTGTTAAACCTCTCATGTCTCTTTTGTTCTTCTTATGATGCACCTGGCCTGACCTCAGGCTGAACTGGAATAACAGGTTCTACCGGTACTACATCCAGAACCTGACCAATGTGAACCTGCTCCTCTGGAGTCGTGGTAGGAGTCTGAGCTATTCCCCCAATCTGCGAAATATTTGGTGCAACAGAGATCAATCCCACCTGAGTTAACATACCAAACATACTTAGGAACTATGCTAAAGTCTCCTGAAGTCCGGGGGTAACAACAGGTGCTTCTGGTACCTGTCCCCCAATTGGAGCTACAGGTGGCTCCTCAACTGCTGTTCTGATAGGTGCTCTAGTTTTGGCACGTGCCCTTCCTCGGCCTCTACCTCGGCCTCGGCCTCTTTCGGCCCTAGCAAAATATGCGGGTGCCTGGTCAGTTGACCCGGTAGCACATGTCCTCACCATCTGTGAGAGCATAGAGATACAAAGGCTCAAATTCCAAATTCAACAAATTCCGCACGACATGAATGAAAGAAGTGGAAATTTCCTAACAGTTCTGTAGCCTCTCGAAGATAAGTACAGACGTCTCCGTACCGATCCGTAAGACTCTACTAGACTTGTTCGTGACTCGTAGAACCTATGAACCTATAGCTCTAATACCAACTTGTCACGACCCAAAAGCTCACCACAGGCGTCGTGATGGCACATAGTCTCTAAGACTAGGTAAGCCAATTACAATTACATTTCAAGTCTTTTTTTTTTAATTCAATACAGGTGCCAAAAACCAACAACGGAAACAATTATGAAAACCTCCCAAGACTTGTAATACTGAGTCACGAACTCTAATTGAATACATGGAATGATCTCAAGGATCGAATACTCAATACGCTTTGATTAATAATTAACTGTACAATAAAATAGAAAGACTCCAAGGGACTGCGATGACCAAGCAGCTCTACCTTGAGTCCTTACGATCACGCTTTAACTCTGTCCGAGTCCGATATCTCCAATACCTTGCTCTGCACAAAAATGTACAGAAGTGTAGTATGAGTACACCACAGTCGGTACCCCATAAGTATCAAGACTAACCTCAGTGGAGTAGTGACGAGGTACAGTCAAGACACTCACTAGTCTAATAACTTGTGCAATATAGTATACAAAAATAATAGGAAACAAATAACAATAATGGAAACACTAATCAATCAGTGATATACACAGCAGGGTAACAAGAACACCATTAATATTTNTCATAATCGAGCCCCTCAATGAATCTGCGGACTCGCTCTCTAACTGTAGGAACCAAGATAGGTACATGACGGGCTAATTCACTGAACTTGATAGAATATTCTGACACTGTCATAGTTCCCTGACGCAACCATTCAAACTCTGTGTGCCACGCATCTCGGAGAGTCTGAGGAACAAACTCTTTAAAAAATATTTTCGAAAATTGAGCCCAAGTTGGTGGTATTGCATCGGCTGGTCTACCTTCTTCATAAACTTACCACCATAGACACGCTGCGCCTGACAGCTGAAATGTAGTAAAGTCAACTTTGCTCACTTCCACAATACCCTTGGTGCGGATAATACGGTGACACTTTTCTAGAAATCTTTGGGCATCCTCTGAAGCTGTGCCACTGAAAGTAGGTGGACTATACCTGTTAAACCTCTCATGTCTCTTTTGTTCTTCTTCTGATGCCCCTGGCCTGACCTCAGGCTGAACTGGAATAACAGGTTATACCGGTACTACATCCAGAACCTGACCAATGTGAACCTGCTCCTCTGGAGTCGTGGTAGGAGTCTGAGCTATTCCCCCAATCTGCGAAATATTTGGTGCAACAGAGATCAATCCCGCCTGAGTTAACATACCAAACATACTTAGGAACTATGCTAAAGTCTCCTAAAGTCCGGGGGTAACAACAGGTGCATCTGGTACCTGTCCCCCAACTGGAGCTACAGGTGGCTCCTCAACTGCTGTTCTGATAGGTGCTCTAGTTTTGGCGCGTGCCCTTCTTCGGCCTCTACCTCGGCCTCGGCCTCTTTCGGCCCTAGAAAAATATACGGGTGCCTGGTCAGTTGACCCGGTAGCACGTGTCCTCACCATCTGTGAGAGAATAGAGATACAAAGGCTCAAATTCCAAATTCAACAAATTCCGCACGACGTGAATGAAAGAAGTGGAAATTTCCTAACAGTTCTGTAGCCTCTCGAAGATAAGTACAGACGTCTCCGTACCGATCTGCAAGACTCTACTAGACTTGTTCGTGACTCGTAGAACCTATGAACCTATAGCTCTGATACCAACTTGTCACGACCCAAAAGCTCACCACAGGCGTCGTGATGGCACATAGTCTCTAAGACTAGGTAAGCCAATTACAATTACATTTCAAGCCATTTTTTTTAATTCAATACAGGTGCCAAAAACCAACAACGGAAACAATTATGAAAACCTCCCAAGACTTATAATACTGAGTCACGAACTCTAATTGAATGCATGGAATGATCTCAAGGATCGAATACTCAATACTGTTTGATTAATAATTAACTGTACAATAAAATAGAAAGACTACAAGGGACTGCGATGACCAAGCAGCTCTACCTTGAGTCCTTGCGATCACGCTTTAACTCTGTCCGAGTCTGATATATCCAATACCTTGCTCTGCACAAAAATGTACAGAAGTATAGTATGAGTACACCACAGTCGGTACCCCATAAGTATCAAGACTGACCTCAGTGGAGTAGTGACGAGGTACAGTCAAGACACTCACTAGTCTAATAACATGTGCAATATAGTATACAAAAATAATAGGAAATAAATAACAATAATGGAAACACTAATCAATCAATTATATACATAGCAGGGTAACAAGAACACCATTAATATTCCTCAACAAATAATAAATACAAGTACAACCAATTAATCTAGTTCTTCAAACATAAATATTTCGCCTATATACCTCTCAAATAATAATCTTCAGGATATAATACTTTCCAATAAATACATTTCAAATATACTCCCTTCAAATAAATATTTTTCAAATATAACTCTTTCAAATAAATCTCTTTCAAATATAGTTCTTCAAATAAATATCTTTCAAATATAATTCTTCAAATAAATATCTTTCGAATAAAAGTCACCATGTGACACCTCATTTCAAAATCATAAAATATGGGTTTTAGCCCACTTTTCATATTTCCACGGCACCTCATGCTAATTTTTCTATCACAACTGCATAGACAACTCACGTGCCAATATCATCATCATTTAACTATGGCACCTCGTGCCTACATTTCATATCACAACTGCACGGACAATTCACGTGCCAATATCATCATTATTTACTCACGGCACCTCGTGCCCACATTTCAATTCTTAATCTGCCTGGTAATAGCTACAGGCTCCCAATTTCAATATAGATCAGACTATTATCAAGTTTACCGAAACAACAATACAAATTGCACAAGATATAAAAATAAACACAAGAAAAGTCACAACATCACATAAAAATTACCAACGCAATAACTCCACATCATCACATATCATCCCTGATAATAGCCACCCTTATCTCTCTTATACTCACACTTATTACTCCTATAATAGCCACCGTTATCGCTCCTATATTAGCCTCCCTTATCGCTCCGTTTAATAGCCACCCTTATCGCTCCGCCCAGAGAATATCCCAACACACATAACCACAGTGAAATGCCACCCTTATACCCATATAATATCAACAGTGGAATGCCACCCTTATCCGCCACATAACAGTAACCTAAATCACATAACAATTTACACGGATATTACCACGATAACACAAAACAATAATTCATATTATAAATTGCCCATAGGCCACAACCAATTCCAAAGATGCAACAAAATCAATTAATTTCAAAGCAAATAGCCCAAAGCTCCACACAACGTATATATACCTCGAAAACAACAACAAGGAAAATTAACTCAGCATGACACAACACCTTCTTTAGTCCAAATTTTTGAAAAATATATTAGTACCTCAATTTAAATACAAACTCAACAAACAAAGAATGAGGCATGACAAATCAAGGATTTACTAATTTTCCACAATTTTCCAATTTAATACATAAGGGTGTCTATAAAGTTTTAACTGATATAGTTTGCACATATAAACCAAGTACGTTCTCGTCACCTCGAGTACATGGTTTTCCAATCACACAATTTCCACATAAGACTCAATGCCTAGGGAAACTTCTCCCACATAAGACTCAATGACAAATCAAGGATTTACTAATATTCCAAAATTATCTTCTTGCTTCAATTAACCTCCGGACAGCTCAAATCTATCCAAATTTATTCAATTCAGTCAATACTAATTATAGGAATTAATTCCATATGAAAATACTAATTTTCCAACAGAATCCAAAATTTTACTCAAAAATCGCTCGTGGGGCCCACGTCTCGGAATCTGACAAAACTCACAAAATGCGACAACTCATTCAATTGCGAGTCCACCCATACTAATTTTATCAAATTCCGATAATAACTCGACCTCCAAATCTAAACTTTTCGTTCTAGAAACGTTTTGCAAAAATTTGATTTCTTCCATTTAAATCCGAAATAAATGATGAATATAACCATGGATTTATGAAATATAATCACTTTTGGATATAGGACACTTACCCAAGTCGAAGTCGTGAATAAATCCTTAAAATCGTCCAAGAACCGTGCTCTGAAAATCCAAAAACGAAATGAAGGAAATGACCAATTTTGGTCCTTAAGTTTCTGCCCATCCATCATTAAAAGTCCATTTCCTGTCACTAAAAGTCCACACCAGAACTTGCTTGCACCAACAGTAATATTTTTCACTAAAACGTCTCTAACTCCATCATACGAACTCGGAATTTGACGATTATTGTTCCTATGAGTCACAAATAATAATATGAACCTAGTCGTTCAATCGAAACTCAATTCGGAGCTCATTTGCTCAATGCAACACTAATTTCACTCGTTAAATAATTAACTCACGTTTCGCGCTAAAAACTCAATCGCGACTTGATGAAATTAGACCAAACTTTCCAGATCACTCCTATAATTCATTACATGCTTATGCTGAAAATATCAAACTCTTCCAAAACTCTTCCCTGACACCCTGTAGTGTATCAACCATAACTTCTTGTACTCAGCTCCAACTGCCAAACAGTTTAAATTTCTGCAAACTAGATATAAAGGAATACAACTTTCATGTTTTTCTCATTGCCCAACTCCTTATAGACTGCGAGATATAAGCTCCCAAAGTCAGCCCTGTGCAGCAGAAATTTCTGGCGATGCACACTGCTGTAGCCAAAATCTGCAGTACCAGTTTCAGTCAATCGATCATAACGTTTTGTACAAATATCCAAATAATTAATGGTTTATCATTCTGGAAACTAGAATTAAAGATCTACAAATTTTATGTTTTGATAATTTACATATTCCTTATATATTTCGAGATATAAGCTTCCAAAATGAGTTCTGCGCATCAGAAATTTCGCATATTGCTGTCAAAAAAACCAGCAGTTAAATATGATCCGACACCACTCTGAAACTCACCTGAAGCCCTCGGGACCTCAACCCAATACACCAATAAGTTCTAAAATATCATACAAACTTAGTTGAAACCTTAAATCACATAAAACAATGCTAAAACCACGAATCATACCCCAATTCAAGCTTAAGGAACTTAAGAATTTCCAACTTCTATATTCGATGCCGAAACCTATCAAATCAATTCCGATTGACCTCAAATTTTGTACACAAGTCATAAATGACATAATGGATCTATTAAAATTTTCAGAACTAGATTCCGATTCTGATATCAAAAAGTCAACTTTCCGGTTAAACTTCTCAAAAATTCAACTATCGCCATTTCACGCAAACTTTCACTACAGACTTTCAAACAATTTTACGGACATACTCCTAAGTCCAAAATCACCATACGGAGCTATTGGAATCATTAAAACTCTATTTCAGGGTCATTTACATATAATTCACTATCCAATCAATTATTTCAACTTAAGCTTCCAAAACAAGAATTATTCTTTTAATTAAATTTTGAATCATCCGAAAACCAAATTTGACCACTCTCGCAAGTCATAATACACATTTCAAAGCTGCTCGAGACCTTAAGATACCGAACGGAACATAAATGCTTAAAATGACAAGTCGGGTCGTTACAATCCAGCTCCTTGATAGGGTACTTACTCTCTGGCACCAAAACTCATGCCATACACTATGGGTTCATTCTTACTATTATGCTTGCTCACTTCAAGGTTTCCCTCAGNAATAACTCCACATCAGCACATATCATCCCTGATAATAGCCACCCTTATCTCTCTTATACCCACAATTATCACTCCTATAATAGCCACCCTTATCGCTCCTATATTAGCCTCCTTATCGCTCCGTTTAATAGCCACCCTTATCGCTCCGCCCAGACAATATCCCAACACACATAACCACAGTGAAATGCCACCCTTATCCGCCGCATAACAGTAACCTAAATCACATAACAATTTACACGGATATTACCACGATAACACAAAACAATAATTCATATTATAAATTGCCCATAGGCCACAACCAATTCCAAAGATGCAACAAAATCAATTAATTTCAAAGCAAATAGCCCAAAGCTCCACACAACGTATATATACCTCGAAAACAACAACAAGGAAAATTAACTCAGCATGACACAACACCTTCTTTAGTCCAAATTTTTGAAAAATATATTAGTACCTCAATTTAAATACAAACTCAACAAACAAAGAATGAGGCATGACAAATCAAGGATTTACTAATTTTCCACAATTTTCCAATTTAATACATAAGGGTGCCTACAAATTTTTAACTGAAATAGTTTGCACATATAAACCAAGTACGTTCTCGTCACCTCGAGTATATGGTTTTCCAATCACACAATTTCCACATAAGACTCAATGCCTAGGGAAAATTCTCCCACAAAAGGTTAGGCAAGATACTCACCTTTTTGAAGTTAGGCCGATATTCCAAAATTATCTTCTTGCTTCAATTAACCTCCGGACAGCTAAAATCTATCCAAATTAATTCAATTCAGTCAATACTAATTATAATAATTAATTTCATATGAAAATACTAATTTTCCAACAAAATCCAAAATTTTACTCAAAAATCGCTCGTGGGGCCCACATCTCGGAATCTGACAAAACTCACAAAATCCGACAACCCATTCAATTGCGAGTCCACCCATACTAATTTTATCAAATTCCGATAATAACTCGACCTCCAAATCTAAAATTTTTGTTCTAGAAACGTTTTGCAAAAATTTGATTTCTTCCATTTAAATCCGAAATAAATGATGAATATAACCATAAATTTATGAAATATAATCACTTTTGGATATAGGACACTTACCCAAGTCGAAGTCGTGAAGAAATCTTTAAAATCGTCCAAAAACCGTGCTCTGAATATCCAAAAACGAAATGAAGGAAATGACCATTTTTGGTCCTTAAGTTTCTGCCCATCCGTCATTAAAAGTCCATTTCCTGTCACTAAAAGTCCACACCAGAACTTGCTTGCACCAACAGTAATATTTTTCACTAAAAAGTCTTTAACTCCATCATACTAACTCGGAATTTGACGATTAGTTTTCCTATGAGTCACAAATAATAATATGAACCTAGTCGTTCAATCGAAACTCAATTCGGAGCTCATTTGCTCAATGCAACACTAATTTCACTCGTTAAATAATTAACTCATGTTTTGCGCTAAAACCTCAATCGCGACTTGATGAAATTCGACCAAACTTTCCAGATCACTCCTATAATTCATTACATGCTTATGCTGAAAATATCAAACTCTTCCAAAACTCTTCCCTGATACCCTATAGTGTATCAATCATAACTTCTTGTACTCAACTCCAACTGCCAAACAGTTTAAATTTCTGCAAACTAGATACAAAGGAATACAACTTTCATGTTTTGCTCATTGCCCAAATTATTATAGACTGCGAGATATAAGCTCCCAAAGTCAGCCCTGTGCAGCAGAAATTTCTGGCGATGCACACTGCTGTAGCCAAAATCTGCAGTACCAGTTTCAGTCAATCGATCATAACGTTTTGTACAAATATCCAAATAATTAATGGTTTATCATTCTGGAAACTAGAATTAAAGGTCTACAAATTTTATGTTTTGATAATTTACATATTCCTTATATATTGCGAGATATAAGCTTCCAAAATGAGTTCTGCGCATCAGAAATTTCGCATATTGCTGTCAAAAAAACCAGCTGTTAAATATGATCCGACACCACTACGAAACTCACCTGAGCCCCTCGGGACCTCAACCCAATACACCAACAAGTTCTAAAATATCATACAAACTTAGTTGAAACCTTAAATCACATAAAATAATGCTAAAACCACGAATCATACCCCAATTCAAGCTTAAGGAACTTAAGAATTTCCAACTTCTACATTCGATGCCGAAACCTATCAAATCAATTCCGATTGACCTCAAATTTTGTACACAATTCATAAATGACATAATGGATCTATTAAAATTTTTAGAACTAGATTCCTATTCTGATATCAAAAAGTCAACTTTCCGGTCAAACTTCTCAAAAATTCAACTATCGTCATTTCACGCAAAATTTCACTACGGACTTTCAAACAATTTTACGGACACACTCCTAAGTCTAAAATCACCATACGGAGCTATTGGAAGCATTAAAACTCTATTTCAGGGTCATTTACATATAATTCACTATCCGATCAATTATTTCAACTTAAGCTTCCAAAACAAAAATTATTCTTTTAATTAAATGTTGAATCGACCGAAAACCAAATTTGACCACCCTCGCAAGTCATAATATACATTTCAAAGCTGTTCGAGACCTTAAGCTACCGAACGGAACATAAATGCTTAAAATGACAAGTCGGGTCGTTACAATCCAGCTCCTTGATAGGGTACTTACTCTCTGGCACCAAAACTCATGCCATACCCTATGGGTTCATTCTTACTATTGTGCTTGCTCACTTCAAAGTTTCCCTCAAGGAATGGGATGTTAGCATAAGTGGAGATCACTTTGGGACTAACACCTTGATTGCCTGTAACTATGAAGTACATGTTACTCCCAAAGAACTTGGGTCATCCAAGAGGGTTCCTATGAACAGCAAAGTGGGAGAAGGAGAGTGAGGCTGAGGATGCTGAGATTTAGAGGCTAAAGAAGAGGCTGGCTGAAGTGGAAACTAAGAGGGATGCTCTCAGGTCTTAGCTTGTAAAGGAAAAAGAGAAGAATGAAGGCATTCTTCATGACATGTTGAAGCTACTTCAAGCCAGAAACCAAGAACCTAGTCCTTCTCAGCCTTAAACCCTTCCTAGCCTAGTTAGAAAACTAGTGACCCGAATGGGATGTTTGTTTTCTCTTTTCGCTCATGGTGCAGTACTTTTATTTCCTTCTATACTTTGTGGATGGCTCTTATCAATGCTAATCACTGATTTTGCTCCAATTGTTTGTTGATATTTCTTAGATGGCTAATAACTTTAGATTGATAAGTGATACTTGACTCCATAATTGCATTTGAAGTAGCCTAAATGGACAAGAGTAAGATCTGCTAAAATCTGGTTATATAACTTAATCATGCAACTTTTCGATGAAGCGAAAATGAGGAAGATAGGTTGTGCTTTTGCTTTGAACTGTGATGTTTATAACCTAAAGAACCTGATCCTTGATGATTTGTGACTTTAAAATAGAAAGTGTTTTAACATTGTGTTGATGTTGAGATAGGTTAAAATAGGTTTCATGCTTATGAAAAGCGTAAAGTTTGTCATCATCAAAAAGGGGAAATTGGTTTCCCTGAGTAAGTTTGTTTTGATGATTGACAAAGAAACACATACCTGAACCAAGTCCATACATAGTGTACACAGGGCACAGGCAGATTCAAGTACAAGGCATGCACGTGAAGGGGATAAGCACAAGTAGTTATATATGATATCTCCTGAACAAAAAGGTTGCATAATTGATAAGGAGCATGACTCCTTACTTGAAGAGAACTCTATCCAAGATAAGGGAGGAGTTAGAAGTTGAATATAACTAGAACTCTTCCACCATAGAAGAATATAGCATTAGAACTCTAGTTAATCATATTCTACTAACTCTATATATTTCAGGATGTTCTCTTTTACAGGTAGGCACAAATGCTGAAGTTAAACAAGAGTTGAGAGCAAAATAGCAAGGCATTTTCTGAACAATTCATGTGTGTTTCAAGTATGTGAACCTGAAGCTACATGAACCAGATAGAAGAAACAGTTCCAAGTGTGTGTCTTTTATTCTAATTTCATTGTAGCAGGGCTTTTGAGTTGTACCTTTCAGCTTTCTCTAGAAGCATTTGTACTAGGTACTCTGAGTGTTTTGTTAAAGTTAGAGTTAACTTGAAGTTGTCGCAATAGATTGAGGCTGGTTGCCACAAAGGGTTAGAGATAATCCTTAGGTTTACAAAAGTTTTGTAAATGCTGTTTTTGGTTCAGTAATTTAGTGGAGTGTTGGGAAAAATCCTACTAAGAAGTAGGTCGTGGTTTTTTTCACCTTTTGATCCAGGTGTTTTTCTCGTAAAAATACTCGTGTTGTTTACTTTCTGCATTTATTATTTCATAACTGTAGTGTAAGGAATACGTAGAAAAACTAGGTCCTTGTATAATTTGAGCACAAAAAAATTTGTATACCACACAAATCACCCCTCCCCCCTCTTATGTGGCATTGAAGTATAAAACATCATATTGTACTCGGAGTAAGCATCAAGGAAACTCATTAGCTCGTGCCCGACCGTAGCATCAACATTTGATCAATGTTCGGCAATGGGAATGAGTCTTTAGGTCACGCCTTATTCAAATCTTTATAGTCTACACATATTCTAAATTTGTTATTCTTTTTGGGCACTACGACTATGTTGGCTAACCATTCTGGATAGTTTACGTCCCGGATCAAACTGATATTGAGTAATCGGGTTACTTACCTCTTCTTTAATAAACATATCCTATCGGGCATTTCTTTTGCCTTACCGGTGGAAAGTTTGGATCTAGACTTAGCTTGTGGACCGCTACCTCCAATGGGATACCTATCCTATCCGAGTGTGACCGTGCAAAGGAGTTNCTACCTCCAATGTTAGCTTTAAGAAAATTTATAAATTCTAACCTGAGCTCGAGATTCAGTCCTGTTCCTAGATGAAACTTTCTTTCCAAAAATTCTTCAAACAAAGCCACTTGTTCGAGCTCTTCCACGGTCAACTTGGTCGCATCTGTCTCCTCTTGTACCTTAAAATATCTCAGAACCTGGTAGGATTCCGATGGCTCCTCACCTTTATCGTCTTCATTCAGGATGGGAGAAGGCATTGATTCCTGTAATTTCTATTTAATGGAATTTTTTCCCTTGCTACTGGAAACGGTCACCATGTTCATCACCCTTGCCATCGGGTAGTCTCCTCTTATTTGCCTGACACCTTCTGGAGTCGGAAATTTCAGCAATTGGTGATATTTTGAGGGCACAACCTTCATCTCGTGTATCCACGGCCTTCCGAGGATCACGCTATAGCCCATGTCTCCATCTACCACGTCAAAAATTGTGGACTTTGTTATTCCTTTAGCGTGAGTGGATAGCAAAATTTCTCCTCGGGTTGTTACGCTTGTCAGGTTGAAGCCAGCTAGAAGCTTCGTTGGCGGGATGATGTTCCCGGTTAACTTTGCTTGTTCCAAAACTCTCTATTGTATGTTGGCAGAACTTCCTAGGTCAACCAAAACATGCTTATTTTTAAAATCTAAAATATTGAGAGAGATTACCAAAGCGCCATTGTATGGCATGAAAATTCCTTCAGTGCCCTCCTCTGTGAAGGTGATGCCATCTTCCGAGACTTCCCGGAGTCTCATGTTGTGAACCAATGATATCTTGTTTTTCTTCGCTACTGAAAACGTTACCCCATTGACTTCGTTTCCTCCAAAGATTATGTTGATGGTCATCTGACGTGACCCTGCCAGTGTCTTCGAAGGCTCCACATTATCCCTGCTCCGGCCATAATTAGTTTTGGTACAGTCTCTTAAAAACTCCCTAAGATGGCCATTCTTCAGCAATGTCGTCACCTCTTCGTGAAGATGTCGACAGTCCCCAGTTCTATGATCGTGAGTCCCATGGTATTCATACCATAATTTGGGATCTCTCTAGCTAGGATTTGATCAGATTGGCTTCGAGAACCGTGGTTCTTTGATATTTCTAATTGCCGACACTAATTCTACCAGACTGATGTTAAATTTGTAATCCGATAACCTGGATTATGTGGAGTCTCGAGACCCTGACACCTTTTTCTCCTGCAACGACATGTTTTTTCGGTTACGGTCGGTTCTCCTATCGGGAGCAAACCTATCTGATGACTGATACCCTCTACTGCTACACCCATCGTTCCTCTCGTACAGTAGAAAACGAACTCTATAGGATTGATGATCTACATCAAATTCATTATTAAACTTGTCCTGATTTTTGTCTCGACCCCGTCCCTTAGTCGATATCGATGATCCAAGCTGGTCATCTTTTATTCTTATTTTTGACTCATAGCGGTTATGTACATCCGCCCAAGTGGTTCGCTTAAACTCGAGCAAGCTCTCCTTCAGTTTTTGGGAGGCATCGGAACTCAGTGGATTTAGACCCTTCATGCATGCCTCTACTTCTGAAACCACCAGTAGCAGCATCCTTTCTTTCTGGAACCGGATCACAAATTCTTGCAGCAACTCGGATTCGCCCTACAAAATTTTAAATATGTCTGCCTTTCTTGCATGAACCTTTCTTGCTCTAGCATGGGCATTAATGAATGAATCTCCAAGCATTTCAAAAGAATCAATTGAATGCTCGGGTAAGAGGGAGTACCATATGAGGGCCCCCTTTGTGAAGGTTTCACCAAACTTCTTCAACATAACCAACTCGATCACATATTGAGCCAAATCATTTCCTTTCACTTCTGTGGTGTAGGTTGTGATGTGCTCTTGCGAATCCGAAGTCCCATCGTATTTTGGTATGTCTGGCATTTTGAATCTCTTCGAAATTAGCTCTAGTACTGCACTTGGCTTAAACGGCAACTGCATGTACTTTTTCGAATCTGGACCTTTTAACNGCATGTACTTTTTCGAATATGGACCTTTTAACACTAGTGACGTGCCCGGAATCTGATACCTCCAAGCGTGAAACTCCTTCGTATTCTGATTCATTTATTCGTTCATTTCTCTCATGAATCTCATGAGCTCGATTTTGAAAGGATCACTCTCGTTGTTATTCCCAAATATGCTACCGGTCCCTCCGGCTTCGTCGAAACCGACTTAGCCCCTTGGGGCATTGTTATCAATTCTCTGAGCCATTTGATTTGCGAGAACACTGGGAAGAATCGGGCCCCTTCTGTTTGTGTTATTAGAGGTGCCTGACAAAGCTTGTTTTAACTGCATCATCACCCGATCCTTCCTTGAGAGGTGATCCATGTTTGCTTTCTGCTGTTCCCTCAGGAGTTTGACCATTTCTATGACATGTTCCTCCTCCGCATCATCAGCAGCTGGGTCCTGCACCTGCCGAGGATACTGACCTTCACAAACCAGGATCGTCTCGTCCCCTTCATTGCGGGTATTTCTGATTGAGTCATCACGCTGGGACAATTTTTCCCGTTCAATGCATTCTTCAATGTTGTAGTGTTGTTGACATCATTGGCTGCCATATCTGGTTAAAACTAAGGAAAGAACCAAAACTTGTTAGTAATAAACCAATGGATCAAAGCTATTATGCAGTTATCTTTGCCCCACGGTGGGCGCCAAACTGTTTACCTGTAAAACTGTACAATTGAATTTGTAACGTTATTTATAGACAAGCGAATCGTTTTGATCCAGAAATAATAAAGAAATATAACAAAAATAAGATTCAACTACTGAAATTAAAGAAGATAGAAAGTCTGGTTCTGAACTCGGCCTTTCTGAGAGCAGAAGTGAAAGTAATGATAAAACGATGATAAAACTGTTAGATTGAGAGCAAAATAGTAAAGTATAGCTTTTGTGTGCAGAATATTTCATGTTCCTACAATTGTTATTAATCCCGCTATTTATAGCTCTATCTCGGAAAACAAGATCCTAGGATCAAGCTCCTCTTAAATGAGAATAAAAGTGTCATTGATGGGTACATAACGGCATGGTTAGAATGCAAATATTCCTTGTAACATCTGCTCATTGAATGATATCTGAGGTCGAGCCTTTGAACTTCTATCGTCGACTAGGCTCCCTTCGGAATTCGTCTTGTACCGGTCACACACGTTGCACCGGGTTCCAGTTTTCTTCTGACTCATCTTTTGCCTATCTTTGGTTCTACGTGTCACTTTATCATTCGATCACCTGTCGTCAACCAATTTTACTTCATACATCAAGTTTTACTTATCTTTGGTTCCACGTGTCACCTCATCATTCCGCTAATTGTCACTAACCAATTTTACCCCATACACACATTGCCCTTTTATTCTTATTTTTAGTAGTACTAATACCATCCTAAAAGCTGATTAGACCAAAACAATTAAGTAAAAGAACAAGAGGCAAGTTGAAGCCCCAAACGAATATTGATGTGGGCCCATCTTCTTCTTTTTATTTCATTAAGTATTAATTTTTTACTCCATCCGGTCCACTTTAAGTGATTTTTTGACTCTTTTCGCACATATTAAGGAATTCACCTTTTATCATTAATTAACAATGTAATTGACCATATTAACTTTAATTTGCTTGTTGGAAATATAGCAAACAACTCCTAAGCTCTTTACTCCAAGGGAAATTTTGAAAAGAAGAAGATAATTTCTTCTTGATATCTGAAAAAATCAAATATTGTGGACCACAAAAAAAAAAGCCAAAACATTACTTAAAATGGACAAGAGGGAGTACCATTTTTACAAACGGGTTCCGTTACCTTTGCTTTTCAGACCCCTCCTTCCCAATCCCTTCTACTTCTTTGCTCCCCCCCCCCCCCTTTCTTTCACCGTTCGTCAAACATAGATTCGTTCCTTTTTTATTTGTTTTTTTTCAAACAAGTCCAACTAGAAGAAAAAAAAAGAGGGAAGAAAATGGAGGATGGGAATTGTTTTTCTTGTCTCCCCCCTTGCCGGAAAATTGTCAGGCAACCTTGGTCGTATCTTTACGGGCAAATTCATTCTCTGGATAATTATATCATTTTCAAGTACAGTCCAAATCTACGACGCCTAATAGTATAATATAACGGGTTTGCAGTTGATGAGATCTACAGTATCTGAACCAATTAAAGATTATTTTTTTTAAAAGATAAGCTCTAACTGTAAGTCTGAGAAATCGAGAGTAGAGGCTAATATTAACAACTGGCCACAACAACTTTATCATTTTTACCACCCCTAAGTATTTATCTTTTATCCTTGTGATGAAACACCTCCTCTATATTTGGACCGTAAAAAGTTACAGAGTAATGAATAAGGATGAAGGTGGGCGAAGACAGAATAGTGTGCGGTGAGTTATTTTTCTTATTTTTGTTGCAGTGAGTTTGTGGGATGTGAAAAAAGGAGCAAAAATTTAGGTGGATTTATTTATGGAATATGCACTGTAGTATGCAGCAGGCGTTGGGGAGGGGATGGGTGTCTTGTGAAAATGGATAGGAAAAGGGGAAAAAGGAATATTTTGTTTATATCCGATGTAGTGATGACATGGCACAGGTGCAATACACCTCTTATAATGGAACTGGTTTTATACGTTACAGGGTGGAATAAGTTCCACTAAATATAAGAATAAGGGTGTTAAAGGGTGCAACTTGTTATGAAATAAAGACTGTAAAGTAAAGACAAGTATAGAGAAAAACTAATATATTATTCAATTTCAAACTTATGTACATAATGAACTGAATTCTCCTCTATTTATAGAAGAAAGGAAGCTGTTGTATAAGTTGCTGTGTAAGCTTCTTGTAAGCTGCTAATGCAAGCTGTTGTGTAAGTTGCTTGTAAGTTGCTACTCTAAGCTGTTGTGTAAGCTGCTACTGTACCAGATGTAGATAATCTTCTACTAGAGGTAATATTTATCCATAACGGAGTACCGAAAGGATAAGCTTCTTCAGGAGGCTTATTTCCAATAGAGTACTAAATTGATAAATATATTTACGGCGGAGTCCCATATGGATAAGCTTCTCCAGGAAGCTTATTTACAACGGAGTACTAAATGAATGTCCATAATATAATATATTTATAACACTCCACGTTGGATGTTTATTAAAAGATATTGTGCCTCGTTAAAACCTTACTAGAAAAAACCCAATGGGAAAAATCATAGTAAAGAAAAAAGAGTACACATATTTAGTAATACGCAATTCTAGCGGTGTCATTAAAAACCTTATAAGAAAAACCCCATGAAAAAAACCTTAGTAAGAAAAAAAGAGTACAACGCGTATTTCACTCCCCCTGATGAAAATCTTGTTCCAAATATTTGAGTCTCCGCATTCCAATCTTGTATAACATCTTCTCAAAAGTTGAAGTTGGCAAAGTGAACAAATCTGCTGGATTGTCACTTTAAAGGATTTGTTGCACATCGATGTCACCATTTTTCTGAAGATCATGTGTGTAGAATAATTTTGGTAAAATGTGCTTCGTTCTATCTCCTTTTAGAAATCATCCATTTAATTGGGCTATGCATTTAGCATTGTCTTCGTATAATATTGTGGGTTTTTTAATCTTATTCCAACCCACATTTTTCTTGAATAAAATGAATCACAGATCTCAACCATACGTATTCCCTACTTGCTTTATGAATAACTATTATCTCATCATGATTTGAAGAAGTAGCAGCAATAGATTGCTTTGTGAAGCGCCATGATATGACAGTACCTCTACATGTAAACACATACCCGATTTGAGAACGAACTTTATGGGGATCGGATAAATAACCTGCATCTGCATAACCAATATGATCTGCACCACCTTCGTTAGTATTATCAAGATACATAAGTGCACCAATTGCACTAAGATAGAGTATTTCAGGACCAAGGAGTTCCTCATCCTCTTCTAAAGGTTGGAACGGATCCTTATTCACTTCATGTGATAGTACACCCATTTGGAGTACTTAATGGGTGTGTTTTGTCCATGTAAAAGCATTTTAAGAGCTTTTTTGTATAGACAGATTGATGGATAAAGATCACGTCTGCTAAATATTCAATTTGCAGACTAAGACAGTTTTTCCCTTTGGAGCTCTTATGAAGTTCCTATGAGATTTATGCCATTAACATAAAAAAACAAACTATGATGTTGTTTTGTTTGTAAAAATGCATGGACAAATGCCATCATTTACATAACCTTCATTCATCAATTCAGTGAGGCGATTATATCATATGCGCCCAGATTGATTTAAACCGTACAAAGACCTTTGTAACCTGATCGAGTACATTTCTCGAGACTTTGAACTATATGCTTCAGGTAATTTAAATCCTTCAGGGACCTTTATAGAGATTTAATCAAATGAGTCATATAGGTTATGACTTGTATTTAAATGGCATGACATCTTCAGGTGTCTGAACTGCAGGTCCAATCCTCACAATCTTTTACAATATTGTGAACTATATTATATCAAATGTATTGTCGACTATCATTTCGTATCGGTTCGCAAGCGACATAACTTGTTGAGATCTCATAACTTTCTTTCTTTTCAGGTACCTTAACTTCTTCTGGAGTTTCATGAAATGTTATGTCGTGGGCTCTTCTAGAGCTTATTTCCTCCTTATTATGATCGTTTTGATCATTTTCTCCTATCCTTTTCAAGGATTGTTACCTTTGGAATCGATTGGTCTACCACGCTTCATGCGTACAGTAAACTTTATCCTACATGGACTTTAATTTTAATAGGAGCATTTGTAGCTGAAATATGATATTTTATTTTGGATCACCAAATGCTTCTGGAATTTGACTTGAATTATCTTTTGAATGAGGATCACAATAATGATAATTCNATCATTTCGTATCGGTTCGCAAGCGACATAACTTGTTGAGATCTCATAACTTTCTTTCTTTTCAGGTACCTTAACTCCTTCTGGAGTTTCATGAAATGTTATGTCGTGGGCTCTTCTAGAGCTTATTTCCTCCTTATTATGATCGTTTTGATCATTTGCTCCTATCCTTTTCAAGGATTGTTACCTTTGGAATCGATTGGTCTACCACGCTTCATGCGTACAGTAAACTTTATCCTACATGGACTTAATTTTAATAAGAGCATTTGCAGCTGGAATATGATATTTTATTTTGGATCACCAAATGCTTCTGGCATTTGACTTGAATTATCTTCTGAATGAGGATCACAATAATGATAATTTGATTCATATAATATATTTTTCAACTGCTTATTCTATCCCCCTAATGTCAGAAAAACTAACATATATCCCAAATCTTCTTTAGGAAACTTATCTTTGTGCTTTGTGGTAGAGAAATTAATCATATACCACACATCAAAAGTTATTAGATAATAAAAATATTTGGTTTCTTGTCACAACCCAAACTCCCTACTTATAATATCGTGATGGCACCTAGTCTCTACGACTAGGAAGCCTAACAAATCGCGGAAAAATAACAAACGAAAGTAAAATATGGCAACTAACAGCAGTGGATAACTTAATAACTAGCAACAATGCCGCTTGACATGTACGATAACCAATACTCTATAAATACACAATCTACCCAAAACCCGGAACATCATAAGTCACAAGCTACAGAAGGAGACTAGTATCTCTATACACCAGAGTCTAACAAAATAAGCACGGAAGGTAAATGACATAAGAGAGAATAAAGGGGGTCTCCGAGGTCTGCGGATGCGGCAGATGTACCTTGAAGTCTCCGTACAGCAGCAAGCACTCTTAGTTAATAGTGGGGCTGATAAGAAGTACCTGGATCTGCAAACAAAACATGCACAGAAGAGTAGCATGAGTACACCACAACGGTACCCAGTAAGAGCAAACCTAACCTCGGTAGAGTAGTGACGAGGTCAGGTCCGGGCCCTACAGGGATATAATAATAAGACAGATGCTATAATAGACATGAAGTAAAATGGAGAAGACAACAGCAAGTATTCACAAAGCAATAACAAAACCGCACAATGATATAACAACAGGGGCGCTCTCGAGTTACTGTCTCGTAGTCCCAAAAGTAAATATACAGGGAGAACTCCCGACGAACCGCCTCGTAGTCTCAAAAGTAAATGTGCAGGGAGAACTCTCGAGGAACTTCCTCGTAGTCTCAAAAGTAAATGTGCAGGGAGAACTCCTGAGGAACTGCCTCGTAGTCTCAAAAGTATATGTGCAGGGAGACCTCCCGAGGAACCGCCTCGTAGTCTCAAAGTAAATATGCAGTACAGGGGGATCTCCCGAGTAAACGCCTCGTAGTCGCAAAGTAAATATGCAGTACAGGAGGATCTCCCGGGATACCGTCCCGTAGTCCCAAAATAAATACGCAACTCAAACAAATGAATATAACAGTTACAACAAGAAAACCTATAATTTAGGCTAAGTACAAGTCAAGAAAGAAACAGGACTTACTAAACATGCTGCAAGAGTTCAAATACGCAATTAGGACACGTAGACATGCTATTCTAGGCTAACGGGATAACTACACATGCTGGTATACTCAGATAAGATGAAAACATGCTATTACTCACTAAAAATCAGGTTTTCTTTTCCACAAATAGCCCGTGTATGCACTTGTCACCTCGCGTACACCGCGCTCACATATCATAACAACACCAAATCCTAAGGGGATTTCCCCCACACAAGGTTAGGCAAGCCACTTACCTCGAACCAAGCTCAATCATTCTGTAAGAATGCCCTTTCCTCGATTATCCGACTCCGAATGGCCCAAATCTAGCCAAACACAATTGCATATCATAAATACAACTATAATAAGCTCATCTAATTAATGAAATCAATACTTTAACAAAAATTCCGAAATTCGCCCTAAAAGGTCGACCCGGGCCCACGTCTTGAATCGGGTAAAAGTCACAAAATATGAACACTCATTCACTCACGAGTCTAAAGATATCAAATTTACTAAAATCCAACACCAAATGCTCCTTCAAATCCTCAAATCAAACTCTCCAAATCCCTAGTCTCAACTCCCAAATTCCACCTTAAATACACACTAACTAGGAGGAAAAATAAAAGGGGAACCAAGATTATTGATCAAAAATAAGAACAAGGGACTTACCTCAAGAAATCCCTCAAACATGCTCTCAAGAAATTGCCTAACCCGAGCTCAAAATGTTAAAACTGAGCAAAAATCGCGAACCCTTGCATTTAAGTGTTTTGTCCAGAAATCTCGCACCTGCGGCCCATAGTCGCACCTGCGATGCCGTAGCTGCGGGATTTTCATCGCAGGTGCAGAAATGACTTAAAGGGACTGGGTCTGCATCTGCGAGCAATGGGCCGCACCTGCGCTCCCGCTCCTGCAGAATTTATCTGCTTCTACGATCCCTCACGCCCTGGCCCCTTCCGCTTTTGCGCTCCATCTTCCGCATCTGCGGATGCGCAGATGCAGTTATACCTCCGCACCTGCGACCTCTTGCCTCTTCCATCCAAACTGCATATGTGTCCATTGGCTGGCTTCTGCGGGCTCGCACCTGCGGTCAATGTTGCGCAGGTGCGATTACACCAGGTGCAGCAGCTTCAGCTATTCTTCCAATACCAAATTTGATCCGTTAACCATCCGAAATCAACCAGACGCCACCGGGACCTCAACCAAACATACCTACTAGTCCTAAATCACCATACACACTTAGGCGAGCCCTCAGATCACATCAAACAATGCTAAAAACACGAATCACCCTCCAATTCAAACTTAATGAACTTCAAAGTTTCGAACTTCCATAACCGATGCCTAAACCTATCAAACCACGTCCGATTGATCTCAAATTTTGCACATAAGTCATATTTGACATTACGGACCTAATTCNACAACGCTAAAAACACGAATCACCCTCCAATTCAAACTTAATGAACTTCAAAGTTTCGAACTTCCATAACCGATGCCTAAACCTATCAAACCACGTCCGATTGATCTCAAATTTTGCACATAAGTCATATTTGACATTACGGACCTAATTCAACTTTCGGAATTAGAATCCAACCACGATATCAAAAAGTCCACGACCGGTCAAAATCTCCAAAAATTTGACTTTCACCAATTCAAGCCTAAATCAGCTACATACCTCAAATTCACAGTCCGAACACGCTCCTATGTCCAAAATCACCCAACGGGGTTAATGGAACCGACGAAACTCCATTCCGGAGTCGTCTTCATACAGTTTCGAATACGGTCAAAATCCTAAGACATAAGATTCCGTTTATTTTAGGGACTAAGTGTCCCAAGACACTTTGAAACCAAAAACAAGACCTCCCGGAAAATCACATAAGCAGAAAAAATACGGGGGAAGTAGTTAATAGGGGATCAGGGCTATTACTCTCAAAACGACCGGTCGGGTCGTTACATTTCTGATCCTAAACTAATTGTAAGGGGAGGACTTATCATATATTGTTGGTCTGATGCATACAAGTGCTGTTGTATGCAATTTAGAAAATCTTAGACCAACACATGAAGTTTTATTCTTATAAGCAATAGTTTAGCCATTAATATGAGGTATTCAATGCTAAATCAGCTTGGATATAAACTAGCGTTATCAAGATAAACTGTCTTGATTTCATAATCTAAAAATTATGCTCTTAATTGAGAAAATCAATTTTAAATGCCAAACTACAGGTTGACAATAATCGCACATGTAACCATCTCATATATGCATCTATAAGTGGTTTACATGATAGGTGAATGGGCCCATATTCACCTTTTATATATTTCAGAATTAGGGGTCTTAGTCCCAACTTTAGCTATTATAATCATATTATTATAAGAACAAGCAACACAAGAGAATTGTTGAAAAATCTTCTAGTTCTTCAATATATGCTTATCAAAATTCTCAATTAGCTCATCATATTTAAAACAGATAGCAAATAAAAACTTCTAGTTTATTAGGCCATGTGCTATCATTTAGTAAACTTCTAGTTTACTATGGCATAAATTTTTATATCAGTAAACTTCTGATGTATTGTGGCTACTTTTGTATCAGTAAATTTTTGATTTATTGTAGCTATTTTTGCCTCAGTAAAAATTTCTGGTTTAGTGTAACTGCTACGTGATGTAGTACAAATTGAAGAATAAGGCGGGTAACTTCTCACATACATTTTTACCCCCTATGATTGTGGAAACATGAAGATTTTCAATCTTTCAATCATTTGTAATCTTAGTATGTTTGTCATTTGTATTAGTAAACTTTGGGTTTATCATAACATATGTTTTGACCATAATAATGACAAATAAGATCTTCGGGAGACTTCAATTTATTGTCCACAATCAAATATTATTCAGACACTACTTGTGTCATATATTTTCTAGACAAACAGTTAGCTCTTTGGGAGCTTTTGATAAATTTTGTACTACCAAATATTGCTCAGAGACTTCTGGTGTCACGAGAAAAAATCATAATCAAATGAACAATATAAAGCCAATTCTAAATTTATAAATGACAAAAATTAAGAATTTTAATATTTCTACCACTAACGTTTTGACAAATATCTTGTAACGACCCGACCGATTATTTTGAGCATTTGTACTTCGCTCGGTAGTTTACGGGCATGCGTAGCTCCGTATGATGTATTTTGACTTGTGTGAATCGTCGGTTTTGGTTTTCAGGTTATTCGGGACTGATTGGAAGAATGATTCTCAACTAGCGAGCTTTAAATTCGAAAGCGTTGACCAAGTTTGACTTTTTAGCATTTGACCACGGATTAGAATTTGGATGGTTCCGTTAGGTCCGTTGGGTGATTTTGGACTTAGGAACGCATTTCGATTGTGATTTGGAGGTCCGTAGTGAAATTTGGCTTGAAATGATGAAAGTTGAATATTTGAAAAGTTTGACCGAGAGTGGACTTTTTGATATCGGATTCATATTGTAATTCAGGGAAGTGGAATAGCTTCGTTATGTCATTTGGAACTTGTGTGCTAAGTTTGACGTCAATCGGACGTGATTTGATAAGTTTCGGCATCGGTTGTGGAAGTTTGAAGTTCAAAGTTCATAGATTTTGATTTGAGGTATGATTCATCATTTTGATGTTGTTATGTGTGTTTTGAGGCCTCGAGTAGGTCTGTATTGTGTTATTGAACTTGTTGGTATGTTTGGACGGGGTCCCGAGGGGCTCGGGCGTGTTTCGGATTGATTTAGGATCATTTTCTTCAATATTGCTATTGTTGGTTCTGGTGTGACCGCACCTGCAGTTGGTTTGCGCAGGTACGATGATCGCAGAAGTGACAAAGGGGTCGTAGGAGCGGAAATATTGATGGTACCAGGGTTCGGCAGAAGCGGAGATTTCTTCGTATCTGCGAAGGCGCAGATGCGGTGAGTTGAGCGCAGAAGCGGTTGACAGCGCAGAAGCGATATTTGGGAATGCACATGCGAGTGCGCAGATACGGGTATTTTACCATAAGTGCGAAAGCAGGCTCCAGTGCTTCTCTGCAAAAGCGTAATTTTTGGTCGCAAAAGTGACGCCGCAAAAGCGGCTAATGTGTAGCAGGTACGAAAGTGCTGGGTAGAATGATAAATACAAGGATTCGCGATTTTGGCTTCATTTTAACATTTCCATGCTCGGATTGAGGCGATTTTTGAAGCAACTGTCACCATATGAATTGGGGTAATTGTTCTCTACTCGGTTTTGGTTATATTTCATAAATCTACCTTCGTTTTGGTAATTGGATTGTGAATTTATAGAGGAAATTGGGGGTATTGGCCTAAAGTTTCATAATATGAATTTTTGAGTTTTGAACATTGAATTGGAGTCGGATTTGAGTGAAACTAGTATGGTTGGACTCGTAATTAAATGAGTTATTGGATTTTGCAAATTTTGTCGGGTTCCGAGGTGCGGACCCGAATTGGGTTTTTGGCCGGTTTTGGGCTTTTGATTCAAGATTTGATCTTTTTCGATCGGGATTGATTCCTTTAGTATTGTTTGATGTACTTGAGTTGTTTTTGGTTAGTTTCGGGATGTTCGGAGGTCGGAACGCGCGGGATGGAATCTTTGGAGCATCGTTTGGGTTGTTCGGCATTGGTATTGGCTTGTTCGAGGTAAGTAACTCTTCTAAACTTAGTGCTGAGGGTATGAAACCCCGAATTACATGTTATGTGATTGGTATTGAGATGACGCACATGGTAGGTGACAGGCGTGTGGGCGTGCACCCTGTGCATTGTGACTCCGTTGTTTCCATGGCACTGTATAGTGGCCCTATTTTTGTTGATATCTATGTTATCACCATGTGATAAAGTAGCTGAGCTGTCAATCATGTTAAATATCATGTTTAGGCTTTATGTTGATATTGTTAGGACCTGTAGTGGTTGTTTCTTGCTGTCACCTCACTGATTCTATTGATATATCGCACTCAGTCATATTCATGCATTCATATCATATCTCAGTCTCAGTTGTTGTTTATTGGTACATCATATTATTGTTGTCGGGCTAGTTTCATGACATTGTGAGACCGTGAGTGAGACTGGAGAGATTGATGACTAAGTGAGGTTGGGGGCATGTTTGCGAGGATATTGATACTGTAGCATGTGAGTTATCCGCGCAGCATGTGAGTTGTCCGTGCGGATCTAGATATTGATACTATATAGCACGTGAGTTGTCCGTACGGATCCAGATATTGATATTATGACACATGAGTTGTTCGTGCAGCACGTGAGTTGTCCGTGCGGATTATAGCGCTTGGGATAAAAGGAGCCCCTCCGGAGTCTGCACACCCCCAGTGAGCACAGTCGACTATAAATATGTGGATCGGGATGCACGCCACAGCGGGTATTGTACAACACTGAGTGATTGGGTGTGTTAAACATTGAGCATAGTGAGAGAGGATGCGAGACAGTGAGATTGAGTACTATGAGAGTGTGAGTATACGAGCTCATCATCGAGATGCATTGCATTTGATATGCGTACTTGAGATACATGCATGGAGATGCATTTCCTTCTGCTACCTAGTTTTGGGACATTTATGATTTTACCTGTATCTTGACATGTAGGCATAGATACGTACTTTTCTCATGCTATTTGAAAATGAAACATCCTACTTATTGTAGAAAGGATTTTTGGGAAAAATCACAGTTTTTAAACTTACTCGTATTTTGGCATATTCGGTAAAAGATTTGAGTTTCACTGAGGTACCTCTTTTATTACCTGTGTTATGCTGTTATGAACTGTTGTGGAATATTGGTATTGTACCCGACCTTGTGTTAGCTCGTCACTACTTTCAACCTAAGGTTATGTTTGTTATTTACTGAGTACATGGGGTTGGTTGTACTCGTACTACACTTCTGTACCTTGTGTGCAAATGTTGGCTGCTGATATTGCTGCGTTCGATGGGAGCTGGATTGTAGATATACCTGTGTCCCGGTTGTATCTGCTTCTTGTTCGTGGTAACCTTAGATCTATTAAACCCTGTTTATGTACTTTTCAAATAAACTATGTATTTATTTCATTTCAGCTTTGTAAACTCTATTCTTAGAAGCTCATAATTTGTACTACCAGTCCTTGGGAAATGTATAAAGTTCAGTAAATTAATATCATTTATTTGTCCTATTAATATCATTGGAATTGGATAGTTACTAGTTGTCTTACCTAGCGGGTGGGTTAGGTGTCATCATGACTAGTGGATTTCGGGTCGTGACAAGTTGGTATCAGAGCTCTAGGTCATAGGTTCTACAAGTCATGAGCAAGTGTCTAGTAGAGTCTTGCGGATCGGTATGATGACGTCCATACCTATCTTCGAGAGGCTACAGGACATTTAGGATTTACTTCCCATATTTCTTTCATTATCGTGTGGCATTGATTCAGCTTGAAGCGTAACTCTTTGAATTCCTTCCACGCATTTGTATGCGCGTGTGAGTGCTCGATATCGGTTGTGCACTGGCGGCTTGTGATTCCATGGTTGAGGTATGGGATGTGATTTTGGCGTGCTGATGATGGGCCAGTCTGGAGGACTTGAGGCCGGGTTTTGACGGCAGCTTAAGCACGGAGATTTCGAATGTGTGAGCATGTGCTGTTAGGACTTATATGTTTGTTGGTGTCCCTATTAATGAAATTTGTGATTGGATAACTACGTGGTAAGTATGATGTGACTGCGAGATATGTTCAGATTGTTTGAATGTGATGAGAAGAGTTTACTTGAGAGGTAGCAAGGACTATTGGGTGTTTGATTTCTATCTTGATAGGGCATATGGTCTCGCGTTATAGGTGTGTTGAGGGATCTCTCATGTGGTTTAGTTGTAGAGTGAAGTAGATTCTCATATCTTGTTGATGAGTTGAGAATCAAGAAGATTAACTGATTGTGTAGTAGTCGTGACTGTGGAAGGGTATAGAGAGATGTCAATTTGAGGCAGAGCAGGTGGGTTATCTCCTGCGAGGTGTCCTGAGGTTGTGTGGACCTTATGAAGTTTTGTAGAGAGTTCTCTTTTACCAGTGAATGATATATGTTGCAATTTGAGTTTAGATCGCTTGTGAAAGTTGGCTTGACTATTACAAGGGTGAATACGAGATTTGCAGATAATGTGAAGTATTAGATGGTTTGCGTTACAGGAGCTCAGGAAGGATTTGGTTGAATCTCACTGCGGTATTATGGCAGTAATAGAGTATGGGCATTGTGAGTTGTGTGTTTTTATCTATGGCTTTGATCCAAGTGGGGGAGTCTGATATCGACGAGTTGATGGCACGATTATGTGTTGCATTGGTTTCGGTTTGAGGTATACTAGTAAATCAGCTATGACGCAAGGGTTGAAATTGAGGATGACTCGAGTAAGGAAATTTCTGGATACGGGTTGTATTACACTCTATGGGAATATGGGAATCATGGAATGATTGAGTGATTATTCCTGAAAGATGTAGTGTGCATGGAATAGGAATTTTCTTGGTCGTGTTAAGGTGGGGTTACTCCTTTTGGTGTCGTCGTGCCAGTGGGCACCAGTCGTTTGGCCCGTTTGGGGCGGTGCAATTGAGATTTGAGTAGAGTGGATGATTCTCGAGAATGGTTTTAATGGATCCAGGAATTACATGTAGCAGTGGGAATTTCGGATTGGTATATGGATAGGATCTGATATTTGCATTGGACGGTGTCGAGACTTGTGGCATTTTTATATCATTGTGGATTATGCATTTCAGTATCAAGAAGGGGAAGGAAACAGTTTTAGGTTCACATAAGGTCCCTTTAGAGTGGGTGTCGCGGTTGTGGTGCTTTGGGGTGCTTAAGAGAGAAGTCAGCAGCTTATGGGCCTTAGAGCGTTGTGGTTTTTACTAGGGTCTCTTGTGTGGTGAATTTTGGTTAAGGATCGTGGTGTTCCAGCAAGGAGAAGTATCAATTTGAAGGCAATTTGGAAGGGACTTGGAGAAATAGGATAGCGTGGTAGTAGGTTGGATCAACATAATAATGGATATAATTAGTTCTTTGGGTACTTATGATATGGCTAGTCTTTATAGGTGTTTCGTGGCAATGCTCTTGGGTTTTGGCGACCTACGTGGCTGGGTTGAGTTAGAGAGATTCGGTTCTGGTAACTTGGTTATGTGCAAATGGGTTTGAAGAGTTCTTAATGGTTTTTACCAAGGTTCGAGGGGTATTGTGTCTGTTAGCGTGAGGAGCATGTGGTGTATAGTAAATTTCTCCTAGATAAAACCAAATGGAAGGTCCTTGGCTAATTGAGTATGTAGTTGANATTTGAAGGCAATTTGGAAGGGACTTGGAGAAATAGGATAGCGTGGTAGTAGGTTGGATCAACACAGTAATGGATATAATCGGTTCTTTGGGTACTTATGATATGGCTAGTCTTTATAGGTGTTTCGTGGCAATGCTCTTGGGTATTTGCGACCTACGTGGCTGGGTTGAGTTAGAGAGATTCGGTTCTGGTAACTTGGTTATGTGCAAATGGGTTTGAAGAGTTCTCAATGGTTTTTACCAAGGTTCGAGGGGTATTGTTTTTGTTGGCGTGAGGAGCATGTGGTGTATAGTGAATTTCTCCTAGATAAAATCAAATGGAAGGTCCTTGGCTAATTGAGTATGTAGTTGATTGTGACTCAGAGTGGACTATGAAGTTCTCGTACTTTTCTTATGATGGCATGGTATATGCGGTGTGTTGTGTGGGGTTGAGATTTACGTGAGTGGGACCACAGTTCTGTTTTGGAAGGGAAGGTCATAAAATTCGTAGGCAGCATGGACGGATTCAGATGACTAGGTAAATGATATTACTATTTGGTNTAGGAATTTTCTTGGTCGTGTTAAGGTGGGGTTACTCCTTTTGGTGTCGTCGTGCCAGTGGGCACCAGTCGTTTGGCCCGTTTGGGGCGGTGCAATTGAGATTTGAGTAGAGTGGATGATTCTCGAGAATGGTTTTAATGGATCCAGGAATTACATGTAGCAGTGGGAATTTCGGATTGGTATATGGATAGGATCTGATATTTGCATTGGACGGTGTCGAGACTTGTGGCATTTTTATATCATTGTGGATTATGCATTTCAGTATCAAGAAGGGGAAGGAAACAGTTTTAGGTTCACATAAGGTCCCTTTAGAGTGGGTGTCGCGGTTGTGGTGCTTTGGGGTGCTTAAGAGAGAAGTCAGCAGCTTATGGGCCTTAGGGCGTTGTGGTTTTATACTAGGGTCTCTTGTGTGGTGAATTTTGGTTAAGGATCGTGGTGTTCCAGCAAGGAGAAGTATCAATTTGAAGGCAATTTGGAAGGGACTTGGAGAAATAGGATAGCGTGGTAGTAGGTTGGATCAACACAGTAATGGATATAATCGGTTCTTTGGGTACTTATGATATGGCTAGTCTTTATAGGTGTTTCGTGGCAATGCTCTTGGGTATTTGCGACCTACGTGGCTGGGTTGAGTTAGAGAGATTCGGTTCTGGTAACTTGGTTATGTGCAAATGGGTTTGAAGAGTTCTCAATGGTTTTTACCAAGGTTCGAGGGGTATTGTTTTTGTTGGCGTGAGGAGCATGTGGTGTATAGTGAATTTCTCCTAGATAAAATCAAATGGAAGGTCCTTGGCTAATTGAGTATGTAGTTGATTGTGACTCAGAGTGGACTATGAAGTTCTCGTACTTTTCTTATGATGGCATGGAATATGCGGTGTGTTGTGTGGGGTTGAGATTTACGTGAGTGGGACCACAGTTCTGTTTTGGAAGGGAAGGTCATAAAATTCGTAGGCAGCATGGACGGATTCAGATGACTAGGTAAATGATATTACTATTTGGTATGGCTTGATGTGAGTATACATTTCAGAAGGGGCAATGTGTTTTGATTTATGGATACTTCACTGGTACTGCGGCACTCTTCTGGTTGATCGACTCCTGATATTTAAATTTTGCTATGTGGCACAGAAGAATTCCTCATGGGATGATCGTGTATGAGAGATGTGTTAGACATTCTGGCGGTGGAGTTAGGATCTGATATGGTGATTCGTGTGTTCTATGGATTTGGAAACTGGGAGTTCTCAGCAGCAGACTTTTCATGGTTGTGGACTGCGAAGTCATGTCCGAAGCTAGCAGATGATAGTATGCGTTATTATTCAGTCAATTGTAGGTTTTCAGAGGTTCATTTATCTATTTGTGGGTGCCCGGAGATGATTTGGGGGTCCATTGGTAGTCCCAATTAGGATGTGTATTCTACACCGAGATGGATTGGTTGGCTCCATAATGCTATTGTTGAGGGATGTGTCATTCGATTATTTCTGAGCTTATTCATGTTCTGGAATTTTCTGTGAGTTACTCTTATATTCTACGAAGAGTAGTGATTCGTTGGTTTTAGGCACACATGGTGCAGTTCTGTTGTGGTCTTATAGCAGAATTTGAGCGAGATGAGTAGTTGGGTATTGCATGATTGAGGGCATATTGGTTATGTGCTTTCGGGTTTTGCGTGGCATTGTGTCATCTGCTTCTCCGTGGTTATGGTAATGCACTTTGGGTACTTGATGTTGCATTTTGCGTGGCTATTGATTTTGAGCAGGGTGGCTCGAGGTATATGATATGGATCATCGTTTGGATGGAGTCGTGCTTTGCAGCGGAGTTATGTTGAGGTATGATCCGTTGTGTTAGATTCGTGTATTTTGGTCCTACGATGTGTGATGGGTTCTTAGCATTGCGTTGTGGTGGTACCCGTTGAGCTTGCGGGACGGTTCTCTTGATTGAGTCATTTTCGTGATTGAATACATTTGGATTGTTGTTTATTGGTGCATGGATTGCACGATTTGTGGCTCTGAGTAGTATGGGTGTTGCGTGTCAGTAGAGTAGTTGGTATCCGATAAGATGGAGTGGTTGGATCTAGGATGGGTTCTATCAGATTTGATTGCGGTATATTTGGAAGGATAATATCGGAAGTCGGCTTAGAAATTGGCTATAGTTCTTATTGAAGGAAAGGTAGCTCCATGGCTTGTTGATTTGATGAAAGATTATGAGTTTCTACACGTTCTATCATTATCGGCGGTGTACGAAAGTTTTAGAATGAGATTCTGTTAGGTATGAGGTTTATTACCTAGATTGGGTTGTTCTGAGCAGTTACCGTGAACAGAGATTGTGCTATGGGTATTTGAGTTAGGTGCTATATCCTGTGATTGTAGCTTGGGTGATGGTTGCGGTTTGGTACAGTTTGTTCAAACTTATGCAGCGTGTAGGTTGCGAGATTCAGATCTTATAAGAAATTTCGGATGCTAGAAAATTGGATTCTAAGGCTTATGGACTAGGTTGAATTGAAAATTTTCAGTTATGTTGTGTTATCGAACCTATATGGGATAGGGTGACGTGGGATCACCCCCGGGTACATGCATGGTAAGGTTATACGACGGTTTGATGATTTTAGGAACACCTCTTGGCACTATCGAGGACGAATGTATGCTTAAGTGGGGGAGAATGTGACGACCCAACCGGTCGTTTTGAGCATTTGCACTTCGCTCGATAGTTTACAGGCATGAGTAGTTCCGTATGATATATTTTGACTTGTGTGAATCGTCGGTTTTGGTTTTAAAGTTATTCGGGATTGATTTGGAAGAATGATTCTCAACTAGGGAGCTTTAAATTCGAAAGAGTTGACCAAGTTTGACGTTTTAGCATTTGACCTCGGATTCGAATTTTGATGGTTCTGTTAGGTCTGTTGGGTGATTTTGGACTTAGGAACGCATTTGGATTATGATTTGGAGGTCCGTAGCGGAATTTGACTTGAAATGGCGATAGTTGAATTTTTGAAAGGTTTGATCGGGAGTGGACATTTTAATATCAGATTCGGATTGTGATTCCGGGAATTGAAATAGCTTCATTATGTTATTTGGGACTTGTGTGCAAAGTTTGACGTCAATCGGACGTGATTTGATAGGTTTCGGCGTCGGTTGTGGAAGTTTGAAGTTCAAACTTCATTAATTTCGATTTGAGGTGTGATTCGTCGTTTTGATGTTGTTATGTGTGTTTTGAGGGCTCGAGTAGGTCTGTATTGTATTATAGAACTTGTTGGTATGTTTGGATGGGGTCCCGAGGGGCTCGGGCATGTTTCGGATTGATTTCGGATCATTTTCTTCAATGTTGCTATTGTTGGTCCTGGTGTGACCGCACCTGCGGCTGGTTTGCGTATGTGCGATGGTCGCAGAAGCGACGAAGGGGTCGCAGGAGCAGAAATATTGTTGGGAGCAGTGTTCCGCAGAAGCGGAGATTTCTTCGTATATGCGAAGGCGCATATGCGGTGAGTTGAGCACAGAAGCGGTTGGCAGCGCAGAAGCGATATTTGGGCACGCACCTGCGAGTGCGCAGATGCGGGTATTTTACCGCAAGTGCGAAGGCAGGCTCCAGTGCTTCTCCACAGAAGCATGATTTTTGGTCGCAAAAGCGACGCCGCAGAAGCGGCTTATGTGTCGCAGGTGCGAAAGGGTTGGGCAGAATGATAAATACAAGGGTACGCGATTTTGGCTTCATTTTAACATTTCCAAGCTCGTATTGAGGCGATTGTTGAAGCAAATGTCACCATATGAATTGGGGTAAGTGTTCTCTACTCAGTTTTGGTTATATTTCATGAATCTACCTTCGTTTTGGTAATTGGATTGTGAATTTAAAGAGAAAATTTGGGGGTTTGGCCTAAAGTTTCATAATATGAATTTTTGAGTTTTGAACATCGCATTAGAGTCAGATTTGAGTGAAACTAGTATGGTTGGACTCGTAATTGAATGGGTTGTTAGATTTTATAAATATTGTCTGGTTTCGAGGTACGGGCCCGGGTTGGGCTTTTGGCCGGTTTTGGGCTTTTGATTCAAGATTTGATCTTTTTCGATCGGGATTAGTTCTTTTAGCATTGTTTGATGTACTTGAGTTGTTTTTGGTTAGTTTTGGGCCGTTCGGAGATCGGAACGTGTGGGATGGCATCTTTGGAGCATCGTTTGGCTTGTTAGGCATTGGTATTGGCTTGTTCGAGGTAAGTATCTCTTCTAAACTTAATGTTGAGGGTACGAAACCCCGAATTACATGTTATGTGATTAGTATTGAGGTGACGCACGTGCTAGGTGACGGGCGTGTGGGCGTGCACCCTGTGAATTGTGACTCTGTGGTTTCCTTGGAACTGTATGGTGGCCCTATTTTTGTTGATATCTGTGTTATCACCATGTGATAAAGTAATTGAACTGTCAATCATGCTAAATATTATGTTTATGCTGATATTGTTAGGACCCATAGTGGTTGTTTCTTGCTGTCATCTCACTGATTTTATTGATATATCGTACTCAGTCATATTCATGTATTTATATCATATCTCAGTCTCAGTTGTTGTTTATTGATACATCATATCATTGTTGTCGGGCTAATTTCATGACATTGTGAGCCCGTGAGTGAGACTGGAGAGATTAATGACTGAGTGAGGCCGGGTCCGTGTTTGTGAGGATATTGATACTGTAGCACGTGAGTTATCCGTGCAACATGTGAGTTGTCCGTGCGGATCTACATATTGATACTATAGCACATGAGTTGTTCGTGTGGATCCAGATATTAATATTATGGCACGTGAGTTGTCCGTGCAGCACGTGAGTTGTCCGTGCGGATTATAGCGCTTGGGATGAAAGGAGCTCCTCTGGAGTTTGCACACCCTCAGTGAGCGCAGTCAACTATAAATATGTGGATCGGGCTGCACGCCGCAGTGGGTATTGTACAACGCTGAGTGATTCAGTGTGCTGAGCATTGAGCATAGTGAGAGAGGATGCGAGATAGTGAGATTGAGTACTATGAGAGTGTGAGTATACGAGCTCATCATCGAGATGCATTGCATTTGATATGCGTACTTGAGATACATGCATGGAGATGCATTTCCTTCTGCTGCCTAGTTTTGGGACATTTATGATTTTACGTGTATCTTGACATGTAGGCATAGAGACGTACTTTCCTCATGCTATATGAAAATGAAGCATCTTACTTATTGTTGAAAGGATTTTTGGAAAAAATCACAGTTTTCAAACTTACTCGTATTTTGGCATATTCGGTAAAAGATTTGAGTTTCACTAAGATACCTCTTTTATTACTTGTGTTATGTTGTTATGAATTGTTATGGAATTTTGGTATTGTACTCGACCTTGTGTTAGCTCGTCACTACTTTCAATCTAAGGTTCGGTTTGTTACTTACTGAGTACATGGAGTCGGTTGTACTCATACTGCACTTCTGCACCTTGTGTGCAGATGTTGGTTGTTGATATTGATGTGTTCTATGGGAGCTGGATTGAACATGTACCTGCGTCCCGGTTGTAGCTGCCTCTTGTTCGTTGTAGCCTTAGATCTATAAAACCCTGTTTATGTACTTTTCAAACAGACTATGTATTTATTTCATTTCAGCTTTGTAAACTCTATTCTTAGAAGCTCATGGTTTGTACTACCAGTCCTTGAAAAATATATAAAATTCAGTAAATTACTATCGTTTATTTGTCCTGTTAATATCATTGGAATTGGATAGTTACTAGTCGGCTTACCTAACGGGTTGGGTTAGGTGCCATCACGACTAGTGGATTTGGGGTCGTGGCATATCTCTTTCAAGGAGAAATACCATTAACATCTGAATATTTTGTATCAATGTGGCAACCACATAGTCATTGCATCCTTTAAGGAAAGATACACAAGTTGTTATTTCCTTCGGGGAACTCAATAACTAACCATAATATATTAATGTAGTTGTAGTAGAAAGCATTCTATAAGAATGCTTTTACATTAGAATGATACTTAATAAAATTACCCAAGATATTTTACGTACAACAGGCACGTGCGACAATGATCTTTATGTCACAAAAATAATATTTATATCCTCTGTTATTCTAGCTCTCCAGGAGGTGAGTTGTGGTATTTCTTTATTCACTCCAGGGAATGAAAATGTGCTTAAAAAATAACTTTGAATAGCTCATTATTTTGTTTAACACAGAAAGACACAATTTCATAATATTTTCCTGCTTCAGGAGAGAATTTCAATTGTTTTACTACTTCAGGAGCAAATTTAAAATATAAAATATTGAGTATATATTCTCTTAATCATATTACCTCTTCTGGAGGTGAATCGTATTATATTTACATTAAGAGCGCGTTCATATTTACAAGCTTTATTTATATTCTCACATTCACTTCAGGGAATGAATTAATATTATCAAAAGTTCTCTTCCTTCAAGAGATGGAACATAATTATCTGAAAGTACAATAACCACATTAAATTGTGATGGCGTCTGACCTCTTTTAATATATTTACTACTTCAGGAGCAAATCAGGGTATGTATGTAATATAGAGAAATCTTCTCTAACTTATCTTCATTATAACCATAGCAAGCCTAAATCATCACTTTTGGTGAACATAAGCATATACCACTTTTTGTGGTTAACAAAATTTAGTTACAATGAGATATACAAAACACAATCACTTCTGATGGTTGTATATTTCTTGCAAACTCTGCTGGAGTTTAAGTGTATCTAACAATGTTATCCACTTTGTAATCATTTATTAAGATAATTAGGATGAAAACAAAAACCAAAACAGGTATTGTATACGTAGCACATAAACAAGTAATTGACGATAAAGATATTAAAATAAATATAAGCATAAGGCTAAAATTACTTTACACAAATTTGGCCACTCCATACGTAAGTGATATCTACATCACTACTGTTAAGAAGAAAAACTCACCACCTTAAGGATATAATCTGCCTTATGATGCTCAGAATGAACAAGATCTAACCACAGTCGTAAGAGCGTCGCCTTACATCGGAGACGAACACTATGATACTTTCAAAGTATTTGCTCGAGATGACAGAGTCTCGTGTTGATAACGTGTTATAAAATAAAGACTGTAAAGTAAAGACAAGTATATAGAGAGATTGATATATTATTCAATTTCAAACTTATGTACATAATGAACTGAATTCTCCTCTATTTATAGAAGAAAGGAAGCTGTTGTGTAAGCTGCTACTGCAAGCTGATGTGTAAGCTGCTTGTAAGCTGTTACTGCAAGCTGTTGTGTAAGCTGCTTGTAAGCTGTTGTGTAAGCTGCTACTCTAAGTTGTTGTGTAAGCTGCTACTGTATCAGATATAGATAATCTTCTATCAGAGGTAATATTTATCCATAACGGAGTATCGAAAGGATAAGCTTCTTCAGGAGGCTTATATCCAATAGAGTACTAAATAGATAAATATATTTACGGCAGAGTCTCATATGGATAAGCTTCTTCAGGAAGCTTATTTACAACAGTGTACTAAATGAATATCCATAATATAATATATTTATAACACAAGTGTATATTTTCCCTATATATGATGATGCACCTTAATGGAAGTCTTTCTCCAGCTGTAAATATTACTCCGAATAGACAGAGCTTTAGAAATTGTACGCATACCTTAATTTTCCTAGTAACTATAAGCTGCACGCTATGCTATTATGACTAGATTAAGTAGACATTTTTTTTTTTGCTAATGATTAAGTAGACATGAGGCCAGTGAATTTCAAGGATCTGATAGAAATTTATGTGGGCAGTTCTTTCAGGTCCAAGAGGCAAGGGGGACAAGTTGGTCTGTACCATAATGAGATTAGTCTCAAAACTGCTAGTCATCCACATATGAAGCAGAGTTTGGACAGAGTAAACCCGGCCCATCCCCGTCCCCCATTTGTTTGTTCCATATATTTAGAAAAAGAATAGTAACTTTTGTTCACCAAATTGTCAATATTTCAAATGTATATAGGAGTTAGAATTGAATGAAATGAAATAGGGCAAAAAGCAAGTGTGCAGTGTGAACCATCCCATACACTTGATTAGGGCAAATGTAATTATGTTTTTCTTTGTGGTGGTGATGATGTGGGGGAGAAAGCATGTGGCGGAATTAAGAAAAAGAAGAAAACTTGCCGGATTTTATCAGACTTACATTATGTCATGATCCAAAATTAGAGGGTCATGACTGGCACCTTATAACGAGTGGTGTTCACTCCCATCAAATGAATCTGTATCTTGCCGAATCATAATGTCACAATGAACATGTTACGGATCAAACCGGCCAGCAATAAGGCTCCAGGCAGGCCAACTATGAGATTTTTACATGGCTGCTCTCTTTTTAAATATTATTAGTATTAGAACCAGTGTAATGCGCGGATAATTTAACAAAATATTAATCTTATAAAATTATGATCTAACATATCATATTAGTTTAATAATTATTAGTTATTATTTTATTATTTAATATAGTGTACATAAATATAATAAAATCTATACAAAATCAAAGAATACAAAGCACTATAGTAATCAAATAAATTGTTTGTTCCTTGTTTATTCTTTATTAAATTAGAAAGTACTTAGTACTATACATTTACTAATGTGGCTTTTTATTAACTTGTCAATTGGTTTAATATTTTTATATCACTTATGTTTTAATAGAACATAAGTATATATTTTCTTATTTTGGAAATATATTTTTTATACTTAGTTATACTTTTCAAAATTCTTCAATTTTCTAAATTTATCAATAATTTTATTGAGTGTTATTTATTTATATTTTATGTATTAATTAAAAATATAAATATTATAAAATTATCTTTATCCCTCTATTTTCATACATTCCTCTCTACTATAATATTTGATTAGTTTTCTCATTTTATATTTTACTAAAAGTTTAAATAATATAATTTTTTTCCTAAATTATAATTTTTTATTCATCAAAAGTATAAAGAGATAAGCCTTTTATTATTTTTATAAAAAGCCTAAAAATATTTTTAATAATTAATAATTTGTGTTTTATATATAATATATTATCTTATGTATAATATCCTAATAGTTTCTTATATTTTTGTATTTTGCATTATGAAATTATGAGTTCTATTTATTAAATAAATCTTCCTACATGAGAAATTTAATTAGTATATATATTTTTAGGCTATCACTTGATTTGTTTTTAGTATTCTTTCTTTATGACTATTTGTTTATTATGACGTTAGTTATATGTATATGTACGACTTTTCTCATAATAATTCTAACTATAAGTCTCTTTATTGATAAATTATAATCTTTTGCTTCTCCTATTCTATATAGATAGATTTGAATGAGTAGTTTATTTTTTTATATTTTCGTTTTTTTATAGATAAATTATAATATATCTATATTTATTAATTCAAGTAGTGTATTAATTCAAAATTTAACAAAATTAGTTAGAAAGGTAGTTTATTTTGTCTTAACAATGCCACATGGCTTTTTGTGGTTATACCACTTGTCTTAGTGTAGTACTTTTGCTTCTCCTATTCTATAAAGATAGATTCTCATAAATGATAGCAATCTTTGTTTATTCCAAAAATGGCATTTTTTTTTTTTACTTTTTTAGCAGTTTCACTTTGGTAAGTACATTAACTAAGGGATTCTCTCCTATATCAATATACTTCTACTACATTTTCTTTTCCCTCTCTCCTCCATAATTGTTTTTTCTGTTCCATAAATAATACTTACCCAAATATATCAAAGATTATGAAAGAAGAATATCTCAAAAATAGGTCCCTCTTTAATGAGGTTGCCNATGGGAATTTTAGTATTTTATTTTCTTTAAGTTTTAAACTTTTTTGTTGTATAATTTTATTTTTACTCAAAATATACCTTTAATATATTTCAAGTAAGCTATATGTGTGATAACTTATAATGTAAATATTCCATCAATATGCCATATATATATTTTCTGTTCCATAAATAATACTTACCCAAATATATCAAAGATTCTGAAAGAAAAATATCTCAAAAATAAGTCCCTCTTTAACGAGGTTGCACAATGGGAATTTTAGTATTTCATTTTCTTTAAATTTTAAACTTTTTTGTTGTATAATTTTATTTTTACTCAAAATATATCTTTAATATATTTTAACAAATTTCAAGTATACTATATATATGATAATTTATAATGTAAATACTCCATCAATATGACATATATATTTTTTATATGTATTTTATACCACATATATAAATTATATGTGTGATAATTCATAATGTAAATACTCCATCAATATGACATATATATTTTCTATATGTATTTTATAACACATATATAAATTATATATATACACCATAATACATGTAAACAAACAAAATATACCATACATAATCTTTAAAGTTGTGTATTTTATACTTTATATATACCACTATTATATAATTTATCACATATACCATGGTAATAGAAAATATATAAGAACCACCCGTCGAAATTATAACATGTTAAAATAATATGTTATTATCCAAATTTAAACTCCAGAGAAGGAAACGAAAAGAAGAATTTTGCATATACAAAAAGAAAATAAGAAGAAAGGCATTAGAAAAGGGAAGACAAAAAAGAATGGAAGGATTGCATCAGTTATAGAAGATAAAAAATCAGAGCGAAAAAATAGGAATAATTGCTATAGTTTTGCAATGGGGTTGATTCTTGTCCGGCTGAATTTTAGGAACATTTATTTGAAAGGTATTATGATATGTTAATATTTAGGTGCCGTAAATGTAATTAACTAATGTTACTATCGTTTTTCAAATTTTCTTTAAATATTGCCTAGTTATGTTTTTTATCATGCAAAAGTCCAAGCGAAAACTCATAAGAGGGTAGAAAAATAAGCCTCATTGCTTGACCATCGCTAAAAGTTAAGGCAAGACTTTGTGACATGTATGCAAAATGCGTATAAAGTATTTCATGAAAACCATACATGCATCAGTCTACTCTATCAATTTTCTTTAGAGTAAATAAGATTTTGTGTGCTGGGACTTCACTTAATTAACAATCATTGATGTTTTGCAGTAGTTAATTCCGAGAGCGCAATAGCACGAATATAAAGGATTACATATGGATGTTCGTAACATGCAGCGAAAGATAATAATAATCCTAAGTCGATCTTTTCATATTTAAAATTTATTTACATGTAAAAAATCGAATCTAATACATACCTGGTGAAGAGAGTCTCGTTTCAAAATTTCTTCGATAGTACGAAGACTCTATGCGTATCCACAACGAGACCGATCATTGCTATCAACTATTTGATCAATGAAACTCGTGAACAAATTGAATGAAATATTGGGCTGAAATTTTTCTCAAAAATCTCAACTCAAAGGTAGAAGAACAAGAAACACTTTTCTTGTAATTATATTTTCTCTTGGCTTTGTATTGTACTTTCACTTTCACAAAGTGAGTTTTCTTCTCAAGACTTTCTACGGCAAATTTTCTATATCACTCTTTATATAGCATCACCTATAAAATTCTTTTACTATTTGGTTGAGGTGATGATTTACTTAGGGTAAAAGTCAAATAAAAAAAAATAAAACTTCTGGAAGAAAAACGTATCCCATTCCTAATGGGATAACATCTGCCGCCGTTAGCTAGGACGTTCCAATTCAATTCCAATTGAATAGAATTATGCGAATTAGTTAATATTTTATATAATATCAATCCCATTCTTAATGGGTTTAAATTAGTCTCACGTCCTCTTGGACTTTTGTGTCGATCCAATTCTATATTGGATTTACCAAATAAGTTTTCATTAATATATTATATGCATACTTTGTACAAATAAATATTAACTATATATATCATATATATATTTCCACTAAAAGATAATTTTAATTTTCTATTCTAAATAAAAATATCACGATCCAAAAATCTCACCTGTCGTGATGGCGCCTATATCAATACTAGGCAAGCCGAAAATCTTAATAAAACACCATATCTTTTAAATTTAAAAATAAAATAATTAAATTCAACGGAAGAAATCTCACAATTTCAAAAATAACACTCCAAAGATCCGGTGTCACTGAGTACATGAGCATCTAATATGAATACAATGCTTGACTGATAAAAATCACTGCCTGAAAGTACAGAACAGTACAATAACTGAAGGAAAGAGAGACAAGGTCAACGGATGTCAAGCAGCTACCTTGATAGTCTCCAACTGATAGTACTCTGAGATCTAACAATCTTCGTGTCCGAAAGCACCTGGATTTGCACACGAGGTGCAGAGTGTAGTATGAGTACAACTAACTCAATAGCTAACAAGATTAACCTCTGGGCTGAAAGAAATAATGAGCTCTGCAGGTACAGTCCAGTAAAAATAATGGTACAGAAATGTAGGCATGCTTTCAAGTTCAACAGTTAAACTCAATACAAATAAAATAAATCAATACTGCATCATATGAGGCATATGACATCTCAGTAGAAAGACCTCATGTAAATACTGGTCACAAATTATCCGATCACTTGGTACTGTTTATGGCCAATCCAGCCCAGGGGTGTTCTAACCCGTATATATATGCACATCGATTAACAGTCAGGCACTCAGTGCCGTATAAGGCCAATCCAGCCCTGGAATAATTTATCCCTAAATATAAATGATACTGACAAGATCCATGTCCAGATAACTCATTACAATACAAATAAGTAAGGCAAGTCCATGCCCTGAAAAAATTCATCCCAAATATATATATATAAGCAGTAAGTAAGGCAAGTCCATGCCCTGGGAAGTCCATCCCGAATAGCGATGATCATCTACGCTCACTAGGGGTATGTACAGACTCTGAAGGGGCTCCTTCAGCCCAAGCGTAATACAAAGCCAATATGGCCTACTGCAGGGGGGAAGTCCCGATCCGTATAATAACAAAGTCTATAAGGCCTGCTGCAGGCGGGCAGCTCCGATCCATAAAATAGTAAAGCCTATAAGGCCTGCTGCAGGCGGGCAACCCCGGTCCATATAATAGTAAAGCCTATAAGGCCTGCTGCAGGCGGGCAGCCCCGATCCAGAACAATAATAATGTATAAAGCCATTCTGGCCTGCTGCAAGCGGACAGTCCCGATCCATTTAATAATATCATATATAAAGCCAAATGGCCTGCTGCGTTGCGCAACTCAATCCCATAAATATCCTCACTGGACAATTATTACCGAGTGTGAAATATATATTTTTGAACAATTAATTCAACAACAACATGATCCCATGGGTCCCAAAATATTGGCACGTAGCCTAAACATGATCTTTAATAGGAGCCTCAGTTCAATTTCTCTAACACGTGTGGAATGTTCAGATAATAACATGATTCATTAATCTTACAACTGCACAGGATTTATTCTAGACACAATTTATATGGTGCACGTCTACATGCTCGTCACATATCGTGTATGTCACCTCCAAACAATTTATATCCTACTAAATTCGGAGATTCATACCCTCAGAACCAAGTTTAGAAGTGTTACTTACCTCAAACCGTGTAATCCCTTACTCTGGTATGCCTTTGCCTCGTGAATTGGCCTCCAAACGCCTCGAATCTAGCCACAAATAATTCGTTTCAGTCAATAAAAATGATAGGAATTAATTCCATAAGAAAATATAAATTTTCCATCAAAATCTGAAATTTCACCCAAAAATCGCTTGTGGGGCTCACGTCTCGGAACCCGACAAAAGTTACAAAATCCGAAATCCCATTCAACCACGAGTCTAATCATACTAAGTTTACCAAAATCCAACCTCAACTCGACCTCTAAATCTTCAAATCTTATTTTCAAATCCCTAAGTTCAAACCCCCGATTTACACCTCAAAAACATGTATTCTAGTCGGATTATTCGATGATAATTTAATATTATGGAGTAGAAATGATCACATCTGACTTACCTCAAGTTTTCCTTAAATTCTCTCTCCCAATCGCCCTAAAAACCGTGCTTGAAGGTCCAAAAAGGGCAAAACTCGGAACCCCCTCTGTTTTTAACATTCTGTCCAGGATTTTCGCATCTGCGGGGATTTCTTCGCACCTGCAGTCTTCGCACCCGCGGTGATTTCATCGCGTCTGCGGTCTTCGCACCGCGGTGATTTCTTCACAGCTGTGGTCTTCGCACCCGCGGTGATTTCTTCGCGCATGCTGTCTTCGCACCTGCGGCAAAAGTTTTTGCACCCGCAGTGCCTGGCCAGCCCATGCATTTTCTGCTTCCACGACTAATTCCTCGCATCCTCGAGCTCGCACCTGCGGCCCTTTTTCGTGTAGGTGCGATCACACCAGCAGCCCAGCTGCTTTAGCGCCTTCTCCAAATCCAAATTTGAGCTGTTAAGCATTCGAAACTCACCCGAGGCCCTCGGGACTTCGTCCGATCAAACCAACAAGTTCCATAACATAACACGAACATACTCGAGGCCTCAAATCATATCAAACAATATCAAAACGACGAGTCGCACCTTAAATCAAAATCTATGAACTTTGAACTTTCAAATTCTATATCTTCTGCCGAAATACATCAAATCAATCTGGAACGACTTTAAATTTTGCACACAAGTCATAAATGACATAACGAAGCTATTTCAATTTACAGAATCAGATTCCGACCTCGATATCAAAAAGTCGACCCTCCCCGGTCAAACTTCCCACAAATTCAACTTTCAGCATTTCAAGTCTAATTCCACTACGGACCTCCAAATAATTTTCCGGACACGCTCCTAAGTCCAAAATCATCATACAAAGCTATTGGAATCATCAGAATTAAATTCCGAGGTCATTTACACATAAGTCAATATCCGATCATTATTTTAACTTAAGCTTTAAACCTTGGAACTAAGTATTCCAATTCATTCCAAAACCTCACCGGACCCGAACCAATTACCCCGGCAAGTCACACAACAACTGTAAAGCTCAATTTGAGCAGTAAATGAGAAAACGAGGTTGTAATACTCAAAATGACCGGTCGGGTCGTTATAAAAAAACTTCAACTTGTTCACAATATTAATTATATCCTTTGTGCTACCAAAGAATATAATAATATTTCATTTAAAATAATAACTAAATTTATTTGACTAATTAAATTTTTTAATTTAATTATAAAATAATAAAGTAATTCATCCTTTAGTAAAGATCAGAACACTTGTTAGTGTGCGACCCCATAGGTTCAATACTAAGCTAGTAGTAAATTGATCACATCAATATACTAATCAAGGATGGCGTCTAGCAACACTCCTTAATGACCGGATAGAATGAAGAATACAATTTACTCTCAAGAACCAGTAGAAGAATAATGTAGTAATTTCTTCTGTCCTTATAGCTCTGAGTCACCCTAAGATATGGTTTAACTGTCAAATCCTAATAGGAGACCAACTATGTGTTCATGTCAAATATAATCGACCATTGAATGACCTAAGAAACTCTTTTCTTCTTTCATTCAATTCCCTTGGCCAAGGTCTTAATTTGGTCGTTTAAAGTTCATGACAACATGGAGCTTAAACTTCTTACCAAGAGTTGATAGATTCCATCTTGACCAATCACTAATTCTACAAGTATTTAATCATACACAATATCCTTTCAACTATCGCCTTAGGGCCATAGGTGTCTAGTATCAAAGCACAATAAATAACTTGTCAATTACTATGACGATCTTAGGTAAAAGAAAATTCTTACATCACATTCTTCAAGAGAATATCATATTGACAGTTTATGATAATTCTAACAATTAGGAATTATCCTATGAGTCAGTTCAATGATCATATATCTATATGCATCATATATCTATGTGATTTAGTTAATGAGATCGACTAATCATTATCACATAAAGACAATCACACAAATATTGATCTAAACGGATTACTAATGTCCAAATTAATAATCCTACGATCAAAAACAAATTTAGATTAAATTATAAGAAACTTTACTCTCATTATCATGATCTCCATCACAATGTCAAGTCTTAAAATTTGATCAAGGACCTTATCAAATTAATCAAGCAATTAATAACAATGATAAAAGAATATCAAATGCCATATATATTTTATATCAAATAACGTTCATAAAAATATGTTCAAATTATCAAATATGAGACTGGATCTAGGGCATATATACTATATCCATAACAATCTCCCACTTGCACTAGAGCCAATCACTCTTGTACTTCATTTCCAATTTCCACTTGTGCTTGTCAAGCTCCTTTGCGCCAAGAGCTTTAGTGAATGGGTCTGCACATTTTTCCTTTCCATCAACCTTTTGAATCTCGACGTCTCCACGTTCAATGATCTCTCTTATTTGGAACTTTTCCAACTCACTGCACCACTATTTAAGGTGAATACATAATCAGAAATAGATTGCTATCATCTCTATCTAAAGAGAAACTTGCATCAGTATAACCTTCAAGTTTCAACTCAGAATCTCCATAAATGAGGAATTGGTCTTTAGTTCTTCTTAAGTACTTAAGAATGGTCTTCACCATCTTCCAATGTTCCTCACTAGGATTTGCCTGATATCGGCTGGTCACTTCAAGTGCATAAGCCACACTAGGACGTGTACATGTCATGGTATACATGATAGCTCCCACTGCACTAGCGTATGGTATCTTACTCATGCGTTCCCTCTTTTCAGGTGTTTTAGGACAATCCTCCCTACTGAGAGTAATTCCAATGCCTATCGGTAGATAGCCTCTTTTGGAATTATCCATGTTATACCTTTTTAAAATGGTATCAATGTACAAAGACTGGGAA
>AWOL01S0035657.1:0-20595 GCA_000715115.1 Nicotiana otophora | reverse complement strand
CTCGGGTTCAAGAACTTGCTCTACTAAATCCTATATGCAATCTAGAATTCTTACTTTTGAGTTCAATTCTAGATTCGTAGATAGTATTTAATCGGTAATCAAGCAATCAAATAATGAAGCACATGATTGAATAAATAAACCAATATGATAAACGAAGCAATCAAAATCAATATCAAAATAACAATTAAATAAACCAATATGATAAACAAATCAATCAAAATCAATATCAAAATAACAATAGGCATGAAAGAACCACAACTCTAAAATGTGAAGTTTAGCTCCACAGAGACATAGTAGCAAAACTGCAAATCATCCAAAGAAACATAAAAATTACTAAGTTTGGCCGAAGAAAGATGAATCATGGCCTCTACAGTGGCTCTGTGCTCTCCCTTGGTCCAAAGTTGTGTAAAACATGTGTGTAACGACTATTTATAACTATAGGAAAAAGCTTAGACGAAATAACCAAGTCCAAAACAAAATAACTCTACCGATGCTTGCTTTTTCTTCTTCAATTTGTTGCCTTTAATGCTTAGTTATTTGTATACGGAAACAAAACCGGGGCTGACACATACCCCAATTTCCCGGTGGGTCAAACAAATCAAGGATGTGACTATATGGGATCAAAATTAAAGCTGGGAACTTCTCGTACTAAGGCCTGAACGGAGTGCTCGCCATCGGGCCTGATAAGAAAACACTTCCCTGAACCTGGAATAAGTACTGAGACCTCGGAAAGCATGGCAACGGTTGCACACGACTAACAGAGGACCATGATATTCGCACCCCACCGGATATCACGGTGCAAATCTCATCCGACGTCGGCAGCGGATTAATAATTGACGAGAAAGGAGGATTTTTATCTTTTTTAGAATTTTATTAGGGACGAAACTCTCCTACTATGTAAATGGGAAGTTTTTTCTTTGATAGGAGATATAGTAACATGCATATCAAGGCAATACAAACTTATTTCTCTGCTTCCTAGCTATTGAAAGGTTTTTATTTAAATTGTTGTTCTTCGTATATATATTTGGCTTTGAATTAAGGGTCCGATCGAGGACAAAACTACTGCTTAGCTTAAATCCGATCCCCGGCCTTAACATCACCACTTGTTTTAGTTCATCAAATTCACAACAGTTCACATCTTGTTTTAGTTCATCAAATTCACAACAGTTAGTGCAATACTCATAATTGAATAATATGAGGCCTATGAAAATATTCCCAACATCAGGTTCAACGTACCCTTCTTCCTGAACCTCATCACACCCTTCATTGGATAAACGCTAAGTAGAACCTTCTCACCCACCCTATATGCAACATCACGAGCCTTCATGTCAGCATAACTCTTCTGTCTGGACTGTGCTGTACGAAGTCGCTCCTAAATCAACTTCACCTTCTCTAAAGCATCACGGACAAAACCAGTGCCCAACAACCTAGACTCTCCATGATTAAACCAACCAACTGGAGAACGACATCGCGTCCCATATAAAGCCTCATAAGGAGCCACCTAGATACTCTTTTGATGACTGTTGTTGTAGGCAAACTCTGCTAATGGTAGAAACTTATCTCATGATCCTCTGAAATAAATGACACATGCTTGTAACATGTCCTCCAATATCTGAATAGTGTGCTCAGACTGTCCGTCTGTTTGGGGTTGAAATGTTGTCCTCAGCTCGACCTGTATGCCCAACTGTCGCTACACTGCTCTCTTAAAATGCAATGTGAACTAAATGCCTAAATCCGAGATAATAGACACGATCACACCATGAAGGCGAACAATCTCACGAATGTAAATTCGAGCCAGCTGCTCTGAATAGAAGGTAGTCATGATTGGAATGAAGCGTGTAAATCTTTTTGGTCCAGAGCCGGTTGGTAATAGACCTACTTACCTTACTTGTTGACCTGCTGCGAAGCTAACCCTTGTTCTATTGGTAATTTGGTGGGAGGTCGACATCATGTGTTGTCCGTCTTTTGCTTTATATGGATGACATTAGACTTGGTTAGTCTGTCCATAATGACCCATACTGCATCGAATCTCCTCAAGGTCCGTGGAAGTCCAACTACAAAATCCATGGTTATCTAGCCTATGAAGAAAACCACCCAGTCTCTAATACTTGTACTTCACCTGCTGATCGTACAAACACCGAGCAACATACTCAAAAATATCCTTCTTCATCCTCCGCCACCAATAATGTTGACTCAAATCCCGCTATATCTTTGCGGCACTCGGATGAATAGAATACCATGAACTATAAGTCTCCTCAAGTATCAACTCTCACAACCCATCCACATTGGCACACAATTATGGCACTGAAGCCTCAATACCCTACCATCACCAATAGCCACCTCTCTAGCATCATCGTATTGTACTGTGTCCCTTAGTATAAGGAAGTGGGGATCATCATACTGACGTGCCTTGATGTGCTCAAACAAGGACAACCGTGGTACAACACAAGCAAGAACTCAGCTAGGCTCCGAAATATCCATCCTCAAGAACATGTTAGACAAANGGAATGAAGCGTGTAAATCTTTTTGGTCCAGAGCCGGTTGGTAATAGACCTACTTACCTTACTTGTTGACCTGCTGCGAAGCTAACCCTTGTTCTATTGGTAATTTGGTGGGAGGTCGACATCATGTGTTGTCCGTCTTTTGCTTTATATGGATGACATTAGACTTGGTTAGTCTGTCCATAATGACCCATACTGCATCGAATCTCCTCAAGGTCCGTGGAAGTCCAACTACAAAATCCATGGTTATCTAGCCTATGAAGAAAACCACCCAGTCTCTAATACTTGTACTTCACCTGCTGACAGTACAAACACCGAGCAACATACTCAAAAATATCCTTCTTCATCCTCCGCCACCAATAATGTTGACTCAAATCCCGCTATATCTTTGCGGCACTCGTATGAATAGAATACCGTGAACTATAAGTCTCCTCAAGTATCAACTCTCACAACCCATCCACATTGGCACACAATTATGGCACTGAAGCCTCAATACCCTATCATCACCAATAGCCACCTCTCTAGCATCATCGTATTGTACTGTGTCCCTTAGTATAAGGAAGTGGGGATCATCATACTGACGTGCCTTGATGTGCTCAAACAAGGACAACCGTGGTACAACACAAGCAAGAACTCAGCTAGGCTCCGAAATATCCATCCTCAAGAACATGTTAGACAAAGCCTGAACTTCCAAAGCTAACAGTCTCTCTCCCACAAGGATAAAAGCAAGACTACCCATGCCATTGGCCTTTCCTACGTGATAAAGAATGGTGATATCATCACCTTTTAGTATATCTAACCACCTCTGTTGCCTCACGTTCAGATCCTTTTTCTTGAATAAGTGTTGAGATTCTTATGATCTGTGAACACCGCACAAGACATACCGTAAAGATAATGCCTCCAAATCTTGAGCGCGTGAACAATGGCTGCTAACTCAAAATTATGTACTAGGTAGTTATTTTCATGGGGATTCAACAAACATAAAGCATAAGCAAGCACTTAAACCTCCTACATCATCACACATACAATGCCAATCCATGAAGAATCACAATAGAAGAACTTGATCCTGAAGGCAAAAGTAGAACTGGAGTTGTAGCTAAGGCAATCTTGAGCTTCTGAAAGCTCTCCTTACACTCATCAGACCACCTGAATGGGGTACCTTTTTGTTTCAATCTAGTCAATAGGGCTGCTATACATGAACCCACTCCCCCCCTAAATGGTGATAATACCCAGCCAACCTAAGGAAACAACAGATCTCAGTAGCAGTAAATGGTCTGGGCCAACTCTGAACTACATCAATATTCTTTGTATCCACCTTAATCTCCTCACTGGAAACCACATAGCCCAAGAATGCCACCGAGCCTAACCAAAACATGCACTTGGATAATTTAGCATATAGCTTCCTCTCCCTCAAAGCCTGGAGCACAATCCTCAAATATTGCTCATGATCCTCTAGGTTGCGAGAATACACCATATATCATCAATGAATGTTATGATGAAGGAATCCAGATACGGCTAAATACGTTATTCATCAAGTGCATGAAAGTTGTTAGGGCATTGGTCCGCCCAAAAGACATCACCAAAACCTCAGAGTGACCATAACGAGTCTTTAAAGCCGTCTTAGTAATATCTAAGACCCTGATCTTCAAGTGATAGTACCCTATCTCAAGTCAATCTTCGATAATACCCTGGCACCCTGAAGTTGATCATCAATATGCAGTAGTGGGTACTTGTTCTTGATAGTAATCTTGTTCAACTGCCTGTAGTCAATGCACATCCTTAGAGAACGATCTTTCTTCTTCACAAATAGTACCAGTGCACCCCAAGGAAACACATTAGATCTGATGGAACCCTTATCAAGCAACTCCTATAATTTTTCCTTCAACTCTTTCAACTCTACTACTGCCATGCAATACGGTAGAACAGAGATGGGCTGAGTGCCCGACACCAAATCAATACCAAAATCAATATCCCTGTCAGGTGGCATGCCCGATAGGTCTACAGGAAACACATCTGGGAAGTCCCTCACTACTGGGACTAACTCAACAGTAAGAGTATCAGCACTAGTATCGCTCATGAAGGCCAAATATACCAAATACCCCTTCTCAACCATCTGTTGGGCCTTCAAATATGAAATCACTCTCCTAGGAGTATGACCAAGAGAAGCTGCCCAGTCCACCCTAGGTAACCCTAGCATCACTAAAGTCAGGGTCTTAGCGTGATAATCAAGAATAGTATGTTATGGAGATAACCAATCCATACCCAAAATCACTTCTAAATCAACCATACTAAGCAAGTAAAGATCAACTCTGTTCTCATAACCCCCAAGGGTAACCACACACGATTGATATACATGATCAACCATAATAGAATCACCCACCGTTAGAGATACATGAACAGACATATTGGAAGAATTACGAGGCATATCCAAATAACGTGCAAAATAGGATGACACATAAGAGTAAGTGGAATCATACTCAAATAATGCTGAAGCATCCCTATGATACACTAAAACAATACTTGTGATCATAGCATCAAAAATAATTATCTCTCGCCTAGTGGGAAATGCATAGCAACGGGCCTAACCACTGTCTGATCGACCTCCCCCTCTAGGGCAACCTTGAATTTACTGAGCCCCACTCCTAGCTAGCTCTGTGGGTGGTGTAGCTACTGCTGCTAGAGTCATATTCTATCCCCCCCCCCTACTGCACTAGACCTTTGTAAAAGTAGGGACAATATTTCCTCACATGTCCTAACTCCCCACATTCATAACAGCCTACTGGAAATGGCTGCGGGGCTTGAGTCAGACCCCGTGTATAAGAATGACCGCTAGTAGGGACTAGTATTGACGAACCATGAACTGATGAGGTGCGATAAGAGCTTTGAGCTAGAAGTTCATTGAATAATGGCTAAATTGGGAGAGAACTATGAACTGTGGCTACTGACAAACCATGAGAAATCTGACGAGCTGCCTGAGCGGACCTAAAAGGACGACCTCTACTGTGATATACGTGACCTCCAAACGAGGTACCACCAAAACCACCTGAACCACAAGGCCTATTGACCTCCTGCTCCTCTCACTCAAACCTACAAACGTGCTCCAAGCGCCTATCAATCTCAATCACCTGGTCAAACCTAGCATCCGTCTCGACCTCTAGAGCCAAACTATAACGTAAACCATAGTTGATGTTATCAATGAACCTCCCGATCTTCTCCCTCTCAGTAGGAACCAACCATATTGCATGCTGTGCCAAATTTGTGAATCGCATATCGTACTAGGTAATAGTTATACCCTCACGGCGTAGCTTCTCAAACTCCCTACGCAGCTCCTCTCTACAAGTCTATGGGATAAACTTCCCCAAGAAGAGAACTGAGAACTGATGCCATGTACGTGGTGCTGCGCCAGCTAATCTGCCTGACTAATACGTCGGTCACCATCTGTAGGCTACCCGTGTCAGTTGAAAACTAGTAAAGACAACTCCTCTAGTTTCCACAATACCTACTGTGCGAAGAATTCGATGACACCGATCCAGAAAAACCTAAGCATTCTTTGACTCTCCTCCACAGAACTCGGGAGGATGAAGCCTCTGAAATCGTTCCAACCTCTTCTTCTCCTCATCAGTCATAGATGAACCAACCTCGACTGGAGCAGCAACAACTGCTAAACTACTAACACCCCTATTGTTTGATAACCCTGGGTTAGCTGCTCCCGTGTACGGGCGGCGGGAGTCCGGGGTCCTCCCTCATCCTGTGAGGTAGTTGGTGCAACTAGTATCATGCTCGCCTGAGCCAAGCTCATGTACACACTCAAGATCTGAGCTAAAGTCTCCTAAAGACCAGGTACACCAATAGGTACCATTAGTGTCCGAGCTAGTTCTACCAGCTCAACAATATCCGAAACCTGCTCCTCTATTGGAGCAACTAGTTGCTCCACGGGTGCTTCTTTATCTATAGTGTGAGCCCCACCTCGGCCTCTACCTCATCCCCAGCCTCTCACGGCCCTGATCGATAGCACTGGTACCTGCCCGCCCGATCTGGCTGAGCGTGTCCTCGCTATCTGTGAGAGAATAGAATAGTAAAGGTTCAAACTTCAGAGTTAACAAATCCACATGACAAGAATGAAAGAAAGTGAAGTTCCTAACAGTTTGGTAGCATCTCAAAGATAAGTGCAGACATATCCCAAGACTCTACTAAACTTGCTCATGACTCATGAGACCAAGGCAACTTAGTTCTCTAATACCAACATTTTAGGACCCAAAACTCCCACCGAAGTTGTGACGGTGCCTAACACTGCTTGTTATGAAAGCCAACAACTAAACAATTGCAATAATCACAGTAATGAGACTAATTAATTAAAATAGTGGGAAAATCATAATAATATCTTAAATAACAATAATAACGTAGCTGCAATCATTCCATGATCTCATATCAACGAGTACATGATAGAACAATACATAGCCAAATCCTCAATATAAACTGTCTAAATGATAGAACAATGATAAAAGAAATAAACAAAAGAGAACTTCAAGGTGTGCAGATAATATAATAGCTACCTCGTAGTCTGCACAAGCTGGAACCGATGCATACTCTAAAAATCACCATGCCCGAAAGTACCGAGATCTGCAAATAAAGTACAAAGTGTAGTATGAGTACAACTGACCCAATGTACATAATAATTAACAAACCTAACCTCGAGTTGAAAGTAGTGACGAGCAAAGTCAGTGTCTAACACCAATAACCAATAACAACACATGTCATGTTTTAATGACGATAGTGAGAGTAATCAACTCAAAGGATAACATGTTCATCTCATTCACAAGTACAGAAAACTAGATATTCTTTCCAAGTATAACAGTCAAAGACCAATGTTTCATCAAAATCACTATTACATGAATTTATCAAGGACAATTATGATTCTTCCAACTTTCAACAACTGATAAGACATTTCATTTACCATATAGCATGGGGAAAATACATCTATATGCCTACATGTCAAATTTACATGTCAAGTCAATAACATTATAGTGAATCCATAATGTACAATCACACTTAGCACGCTCACAGTGTCTGGCACAAGTTCCTTTCACCATCACACAAACAACCATACTCAGCACTATATGGGTGTGTGGCACAAATTCCCCACACCAAAGCACATATATAGCCATGTTCATGTGCTCGCTGTGAATACCAGACTCCGTAGGGGTGGATCTTTGCCCAAGCGTGTAATGACCCGATCGATCATTTTTCTTTCTTGATCCTTGTTCCCCTATTTAAGACTTCTCGCATGTGCTTTTACTATTTTATAACTTTCTGGATGGTTGGTTTGGATTTGAAAGGGTTTGGGTCGAATTCGTAACACTTAGTTCCATAATAGTGACCTAAGGTGGCCAAGTTTGACTTAGGTCAACACTTTGAGTAAACGATCTCGTAATCAGGATTTGAAGGTTCTAATAGGTTTGTATGATGATTTGTACTTGGGCATATATTTGAATTGACTTTTGGGTGGACCGTAAGCATTTCAACGCTTATTGTTGAAAACTGGCGTCATGAAAGTTTTAGAGTTTTCTAAGTTTAATTTTCAGTAGACTTGGGTGTTATCGATCTTTGTTTGTGATTCTGAGCGTGGTGATTTTTGTGTGGTGATTTGTGACTTGTGCATAAACTTTGGGGCCATTCTAAGTTGTCAAAGTATGATTCGTCGCGTTCGGAGCTAGGTGGAAAAGTTTGAAGTCTAAAGGTTGATTAATTTGGTTTTGAGGTGCGATTCTTGGTTTAGATTTTATTTTATGTATTTCGAGACTTTGCGTAAGTCCGGATTATGTTTATGGACTTGTTGGTGCATTTGGACATGGTCCAGGGTGGCTCGGGTGTGTTTCGGACCAGCCTGAGCTAAGTCTAAATTGATAGATTTTCTGGGGCAAAATGCATAAGTTACCCCCTTTTTACGGACGAAATTATCTTATACACTAAACCTTTCTAAAGTGTGCCTAAGATACACCACTTTTTTGTTGATCGGTGTTTTAACATATGTGTAATATCACGCACCAATAAAGTCATGACATGTGTCATAACTCAATAAAAAATAAAATACTTAGTTAAAAATGCCACGTGCTGTGGCTATTCTCATTTACTTTTTATTGTTATATTTTGTCCCTCATCTTTTCTCTTTTTTCTCCACCTACCTTATCTTTCTCCACCGCAAACCAAACTAAAATATTTTTATTTCTACCATGTTAAACCTCCATAACCACCATTAAATTCCACGTCGTTCTTCCGTAACTAAACATAAATTACCATAGACCAGTCAAAAACCCAGCATCAAAAAATAGAGAAGACAACTAGCTGAATGTTTTTCGTTCAAACTAAAGAGAACATCAAAAATATTTAATTGGAGATCTGCCAAATCTTCACTATCATTGATCATTTTTTCAGCTTTTAATTGAGTTTTTGTAGTTACCCTAGCTTGAGATCTTGTGTATATATACTGTAGAGACAGAAGATTTCTTTAGATTTGCAGAGCAAATATTGAGAATTGGCGATGGATTTCGGCCGAAAAACAATTAAGGCCAGAGTTGCGGAGCCACAAACGAAAACTTGACCTCTACTAGACTCTCATTTTAGTGTGTCACGACTAGGGATTCAATTTGGGGATTGGGGATGAAGGATTCTAGGGTGGGAGATGGCATGATAGTGGTTTAGTGTTGAGGTAAAAACAGAGTTTTGAAGATAAAAGAGCTGGAGTATAAAGTTCTATAGTGGTGTTTGTATGGTGGCATTAATGAAGACAGAAGAATGTAAATGGCTAATTTCTTTCCTATTTCTTCTTTTTAGATGAAGATAATGAAATATCAAAGGTGGTAGGCAAAATGGTGTAAACATAATGGGAAATATGAAAATAAAAAAGGTTGTACATGTGGCGTAGTTCTAAACCAAAATTTTTATATTCATTCGCCTCTTTTAAGTGTAAAACACGCGCGTGCCAGTTGTAAAACGTGGTGTGTCTTAGGCACACTTTAGAAAAGTTGAGTGTGTAAGATAATTTTCGTCCGTAAAAAGTGTGTAACAAGGATTTGATCCATAGTTTAGGGGGTAACTTATGTATTTTGTTGGTTTCCTTCTTCGCAAACGCGAAGAGAGTCTCCCATTCGCGATGAAGGATTTTTGGCTGAGGCCTTTTTTTTGCTTCGCGTTCGCGGTAAGAGTGTCATGATCACAAATCATTAGGGTCAGTGGCCTACACGTTCACGATCACTGGGTCGCACTCGCGTAGAGGAAGGCCGACTGGGAGGGGGTGGCAGGCCTTGGCCTTCACATTCGTGAATGGCCTCCTGCGTTCGCGAAGGGTAAGTCAAGTAGGGCATAGTGATCGGGAAGGACCTGTCACGTTCGCGATGAGCGTGTTTTGGGCGATGGAAGCTTTTGCCTTCATGTTTGCATGGGGACTTCCGCGATCGCGAAGAAGGGTCACTGGGGAGAACGCATTTTAAAAATAGGGACTTAGGCTCATTATTCCCATTTCTCACTTGGCCGATTTTAGAGCTTCTTGGAGGAGGAGTTTCATCAAGCATTGTAAGGTGAGCGATTTCTACCTAATGTAAGTTAACTACATGGTTTATGGGTAGAATTTAACATAGAAATTAGTAGAATTATAGAATTATATTGAAAAACCTATGGTTTAGTAAAAATGGGATTTGTCCACAAAATTTATTATATAATTGGGTATAAATTATATATTTTAATTTGTAAGGTTATGGGTAACATTTATCTACGAAAATTTCAGAAATCCAGACATTCGAGCCTAGAAGGGATTTCTAAGGACTTTTCGAGTTGGGAAATTACTCTAATAATTAAATTATGAACTTTTGAACATGTATTGATCTGCTTATACGTCATTTGATTAGTTTCGGGTTGCTTGGCATTGCTTTGAGGCGACTAGTGTAGTTTGTGAGCCGAGTAAAGGATTGAGAAGCAAGGTAAGTCTCTTGTCTAATCTTGTAAGAGGGAATTATCCCAATAGTGCTTTAATTGTTATGTGCTACTAGTTGTGGGTGTTATGTATGCACGAGGTGATGATAGTCTGTTCGTAGCTAGAATCATGTTTATGTCCGGGTAGACTTAGGACTATACCATGCAATATTTGTATTACTTGAACTCATTGTTAGTTCAATTACTTAAATATATAATTGAAATTTTATTAGAGATTATGTTAGGCCGAGCTGCATTAACTTGAGTTTTGGCGCGGTACCTCATTGTTGGTAAAGATCATGCTTACATTATGTTTCTATCCTTGTGTTGAAAACATGTGGTCCGTAATTCGAAAACTTTCCTCTATTCCTGTGGATCGGGTCGTACGACTTCAGTAGTATATTTGAGATGCATCCACGGATCGGGTCATATGACCTTGGCAGTGTACACTATATTTAGGGATCGGACTGTATGACCTCGACAGAATTCATGCGCAATTTCGTTAGGAGTCCGAATATGCATGAGATTTACTTCTTGGCTTGAGGCTTGATATTTACGTGATGTTCCCTATTTAAAATTCATGTACATTTTTTATTGCACCACTAGTAAGTGTCTATGTTGAACCCCCTGATACTACTTCTTCGAGGTTAGACTAGATACTTATTAGGTACGCATTGATTTACCTACTCATACTACACTTCCGTACTGATTATGCAGGTACTGAAGCAGGTACTTCAAGCGGTTATATGGGCATGCATACACACTATCAGGATACTTAGTGGTGAGCTGATCTCCATGCTCCGATATGTAGCACCCGGAGTCTCTTTCTTGTCATATTTATCATTTCTGTCTATTTTGTTTTAGATAGCAGTTTTAGTGGTTTGTGTATTTTACTAGATTGCTCGTGTACTTGTGACTTTGGGTTTTGGGAGTTTCTTATAGATTATTATGGTTCTACCTGATAGTATCATCATTTCGCTTCATGTTTCATCAATACTTTATATCCTTATTATTTTTCTGCACTTAATTTTATTTATTTAATGAGACCCACGATTTCAAAAGAATAAAAAGGGATAATTAAGTTGATGGTACATCGTTGGCTTGCCTAACAGTGATGTCGTGCACCATCACGGCCTATGGCAGGAATTGGATGGTGACAACTTGGTATCAGAGCACTAGGTTCACATAGGTCTCACGAGTCATGAGCAGGCCTAGTAGAGTCTTGCGGATCGGTGTGGAGACGTCCGTACTTATCTTCGAGAGGCTATAGGGTATTGGGAAACTTCTCCTTCTTCATCTCCTATTGTGAATTTGATGTTGTACTAAGTATCTCTCTCTTATTCTATCACATATGGAAAGAACGCACACAACAGCAGTACTCAGCGGCAGAGGGGCTGCTCCCCCAATCGTCAGAGGTAGAGGTAGAGGCTAAGGAAGGGCCACAACTCCTGCTAGAGGACGAGGGCATCCTAGAGTTGCTCCTGTAGTACCACCAGTGGATCCGGTGGAGGATCCTGCTATTGAGGAGCAGGATGCGTTTTCTACAGTTGAGCCGGCCCTAGCGGATTTTATGATCGCATTGGGATTTCAAGAGGTCATGTATGTTGCGATTCGTGGATTCTATGACTTAGGTGGTCTATTTCTGGCAGATCCGGCTACATCATAGGCAGGAGAGGGAGAACAAACCCCTACCGCTCTTGCTCCAGGTCACGTTGCTGCTATTTATCAGACCTTAGGTGCACTACCTGTAGGCGGGGCTCAGTTTGTTTCAATAGCTAGACCATAGACTAGACCAGTCGTGACCATTGAGGAGCAGAAGCGGCTGGACAGATGGATTGGGCTAGTCCTCCTATCTTTAGTGGTGAGCGGTTAGAGGACCCACAAGATTTCATTGACCGTTGCAGGGAGAGGCTGCATAATACGGGAGTAATGGAGTCCAATAGGGTGGACTTCAACATATTTTAGCAAGAGGGGAAGGCCCGCAGATGGTGGCAGTCTTATCTTCAGAGAAGGTCAGCAGGTTCACCTCCCTTGAATTGGCACCAATTCACACATCTCCTTTTAGAGACGTATAATCCACCCTCGCAGAGGGAAGAGTTACGGGTCAATTCAAGCGGCTCCAGCAAAGTCAGATGTCGGTGAAAAATTGTGAGGAGAGATTCTTTGAGTCATCTTGTCATGCAGTTATCATACTCCCCAATGATGTAGAGAGAGTGCGAAGGTTCATTGTGGGTTTGCACTATGGGATCCAGGTTTCTATGGAAAAAGAGGCAGAGATAGGGACTCCTTATCACCAAGTTGTGTAGATAGCTCATAGGATCGAGCATATTCGCAACCAGGGCTGAGAGTATACAACGAGGGATAAGCAGTCTCAGTATTCTGGTTGATTCAGCAGCGCCCTGGCTGGGGGCAAAGGTCAGTTTATGAGGGCCAGCCTAGAAGGCCCATGTATTCAGTGCCACCGCCTACTCGAGGTGCTCCAGTGCGGCCCTACTTCAGCTCCATTCTAGAGGTTGCTTCGGGTGCGGGGAGCTTGTACATGTGATGAGGGTTTTCCCAAGCTTTGGGGCAAGGCAATATAGCAGGGACATCAACCCATGATTACCGCACCAGCTACCGCACCGCTCGTTCAGACGGCCAGAGTCGTAGGGCAAGTGGGTAGGGGTCTCCCTAGAGGTAGAGTCTAGCTAGGTGGCGCTCCAACTTGATTCTATGCCTTCCTAGCTAGACCATATGTAGTGGCCTTAGTCGTTGTGATCACAAGCATTATTTCTATCTACCATAGGGATGCTTCGACGATCCATGGTCTACTTATTCATATGTATTTTCTCTATTTGCTACTTATCTTGACATATCTCGTGAGTTCTTGGGTGTTCCTGTATATGTGTCTATGCCAGTGGCTGATTCTGTTGTTGTGGATCAGGTTTACTGGTTCTATGTAGTGACTTTCTATTGTTATGAGACCAGAGCGGATTTCTGTTGCTTGATATGATTGACTTTGAGGTCTTCCTAGGCATAGGCTGGTTGTCTCCATACCATACTATTCTTGATTAAAATGCCAAGATGGTTACTTTGGCGATACTAGATTTTCCTAGATTGGAGTGTAGGGGGTCATCTATCACTACATCTAGTCGGGTTATCTCTTTCTTGAAGTCTCGACATATGGTCGAGAAGGGTTGTTTGGACTATCTTGCATAAGTTCGGGATACTGCTATGGAGACACCCACAATTGATTCAGTGCCCTTGGTGAAGGATTTCTCTAATATATTTCCTTCTGATCTACTAAGAATGCCACCGAATCATGATATTGATTTCAGTATTGATCTGGCACCAGGCACCAAGCACCCAGCCTATCTCTATTCAGCCATATTGCATGGCTCCAAAGGAGTTAAGGGAGTTGAAGGAACAGCTTTAGGAGTTGATCGAAAAGGTATTCACCAATNCCACCGCCTACTCGAGGTGCTCCAGTGCGGCCCTACTTCAGCTCCATTCTAGAGGTTGCTTCGGGTGCGGGGAGCTTGTACATGTGATGAGGGTTTTCCCAGTCTTTGGGGCAAGGAAATATAGCAGGGACATCAACCCATGATTACCGCACCAACTACCGCACCGCTCGTTCAGACGGCCAGAGTCGGAGGGCAAGTGGGTAGGGGTCTCCCTAGAGGTGGAGTCTAGCTAGGTGGTGCTCCAACTTGATTCTATGCCTTCCCAGCTAGACCATATGTAGTGGCCTTAGTCGCTGTGATCACAAGCATTATTTCTATCTACCATAGGGATGCTTCGATACTATTCGATCCATGGTCTACTTATTCATATGTATTTTCTCTATTTGCTACTTATCTGGACATATCTCGTGAGTTCTTGGGTGTTCCTGTATATGTGTCTATGCCAGTGGCTGATTCTGTTATTGTGGATCAGGTTTTCTGGTTCTATGTAGTGACTTTCTATTGTTATGAGACCAGAGCGGATTTTCTGTTGCTTGATATGATTGACTTTGAGGTCTTCCTAGGCATAGGCTGGTTGTCTCCATATCATACTATTCTTCATTAAAATGCCAAGATGGTTACTTTGGCGATACTAGATTTTCCTAGATTGGAGTGTAGGGGGTCATCTATCACTACATCTAGTCGGGTTATCTCTTTCTTGAAGTCTCGACATATGGTCGAGAAGGGTTGTTTGGACTATCTGGCATAAGTTCGGGATACTGCTATGGAGACATCCACAATTGATTCAGTGCCCTTGGTGAAGGATTTCTCTAATATATTTCCTTCTGATCTACTAGGAATGCCACCGAATCATGATATTGATTTCAGTATTGATCTGGCACCAGGCACCAGGCACCAAGCACCCAGCCTATCTCTATTCAGCCATATTGCATGGCTCCAAAGGAGTTGAGGGAGTTGAAGGAACAGCTTTAGGAGTTGATCGAAAAGGTATTCACCAGGCAGAGGGTGTCGTCTTGGCTTTCATGAGTAATATTTTTGAAGAATAAGGATGGGAGTATGTGGATGTGCATTGATCAACACTGGCTGAACAAAGACACTATCAAGAATAAGTACTCGTTGTCGCACATTGATGATTTGTTTGATCAGCTACAGGGTGCTAGGGTGTTCTCATTGATCGACTTAAGATCTGGGTTTCATCAGCTGAAGATTCGTGCTTCGGACATTCCGAATACGGCTTTTTGGACTAGATATGGGCACTATGAAGTTCTAGTAAAGTCATTCGGCTTGACTAATGCCTCGACGGCATTTATGGATTTGATGAATCAGTTGTTCAGGACATATTTTGACTCAGTCATTGTCTTCATTGATGACATATTGATCTACGCGCATAGTATCGAGGAGCACGAGCATTATTGACGATAGTGCTTCAGACCTTGCGGGACAAAAAACTATATACTAAGTTCTCTAAGTGCGAGTTATGGTTAGATTTTGTGGCCTTCTTCAGGCATGTTGTATCAGGTGAGGATAATAAGTTGGATCCCAGGAAGATCGAGCCAGTTCAGAGTTGGCCTCGTCCTATCAGAGCGACTGAGATCATGAGTTTCTTAGGGTTAGCAGGTTATTACCGTTTATTTTTGGAGGGTTTCTCATCTATTGAAACTCCTTTGACTAGATTGTCCCAGAAGTGTCTCAGTTCAAATGGTTCGATGATTACGAGGCGAGCCTTCAGAAGCTCAAGACTGGATTGACTACAGCACCAATGTTGGTTTTGCCCTCCGGTTCCGGGATGTATATTGTGTATTATGATGCTTCATGCGTTGATTTGGGTTATGTGTTGATGCAGGAGGGGAGCGTTATTGCATATAATTCATGTTGTTGAAGCCCCATGAGAAGAATTACCATGCTCACAATTTGGAGTTTGCTGCGATAGTTTATGCCCTCAAGATATAGAGGTATTATCTTTATGGAGTGTCGTGCGAGTTTACACCGATCACCGCAGTTTGTAGCATTTTTTTAAGCAGAGGGATCTTAATATAAGGCAACGTATATGGCTTAAGTTACTGAAGTATTATGATATTACCATACTTTATCATCTGGACAAGGCGAATGTGGCCGCGGATGCATTGAGTAGATAAACCGAGCGAATAGTAGCTTGACATTTATTTTAGCAGAGGAGAGGCCATTGGCTTTTGGACATCTAGTCCTTAGCTAAGCGAATTGTGAGATTAGATATTTCAAAGTCCAGTCGAGTTCTCGCATGTGTTATGGCTCAGTATTCTTTATCCGAGCGGATCAAGGCTTGTTAGTTTGATGATCTGCACTTGTTGGTCCTTAGAGAGACGGTGCTACGGGGTGATGCCAAGGAGGTTACAATCGGTGGTGATGGTGTTCTGCGACTCCAGGGTCACCTATATGTTCCTAAGGCTCAACTTTCCCTTCTTCCCGAACCACATTACACACTTTATGGGTGAAAACCGGAGCAAAACCCTCTCTCAAACCATGAATGCAACATTATGAACTCTCCGATTGGCATAACTCTTCTATATAGACCGGGATGTACGAAGTCGATCCTGAATCAACTTGACTTTCTCCAAGGCATCTCGAACCAAATCTGTGTCCAATAACCTAGCCTCTCCTGGCTCAACCCAACCAACTAGAGAATGACACCGTCTCCCATATAGGGCCTCATAAGGAGCCATTTGAATAATCGATTGGTAGTTATTGTTGTAGGCAAACTTTGCAAGCGGCAAGCACTGATCCCAAGAACCCCCGAAATCCATAACATAGGCACAAAGCATATCCTCTAATATCTGAATGGTTCGCTCGGACTAGCCGTCTGCCTGGGGGTGAAATGTTGTACTCAACTCAACTCATGTGCCTAACTCACGCTGCACAGCTCTCCCGAAATGCAATGTGAATTGCGTACCTCGATCAGAGATAATTGATACCGGCACACCATGTAGATGAACAATCTCACAGATATAGATCTGAGCCAACTGCTCGGAAGAATAGGTTGTAACCACCAGAATGAAATGAGCCAACTTAGTCAACATGTCCACAATCACAAAACTGCGTCAAATGTCTTCAAAGTTCATAGGAGCCCAACAACAAAGCCCATGGTAACACGCTCCCATTTCCACTTGGTAATCTCAAGTCTCTCAAGCATATTGCCCGGCCTCTAATGCTCATACTTCACCTGCTAAAACTTTAGGCATCGAGCCACATACTCCACTATATCTTTCTTTATTCTCCTCCACCAATAGTGGTGCCTCAAATTCTAATACATCTTAGCGGCACTCGGATGAATGGAGTACCGCGAACTGTGGGCTTCCTCAAGGATCAACTCAGTAACCCATCTACATTGGGCACACATAACCGGCCATGCATCCACAACACACCGTTATCTCTTATAAAAACCTCCTTGGCATCGCTGTGCTGTACCGTGTCCTTAAGGACAAGAAAATAGGGGTCGTCATACTGACGCTCTCTTATGCGATCATATAAAACAGACCGAGAAACCACGCAAGCAAGAACCTGACTGGGCTCAGAAAAATCCAATCTCATAAACTAATTGCCCAAGGCCTGAACATCTATGGCTAGTGGTCTCTCTGTTGCCGGTAGATATGTCAAACTACCCATACTCTCCGCCTTTCTGCTCAAGGCATCAGCCACTACGTTGGCCTTCCCGAGATGATACATAATGGTGATATCATAGTCTTTAAGCAACTCTAACCATATTCGCTGCCACAAATTGAGATCTTTCTGCTTAAACAGATGTTGGAGACTCCAGTGGTCGGTATAGACCTCACATGGAACACCGTACCAATAGGGCCTCAAAATCTTCAATGCATGAATAATAGATGCCAATTCCAAGTTGTGCACAATATAATTCTTCTCATGAACCTTCAACTGCCAAGACGCGTAGGCAATCACCCTACCGTCTTGCATCAACACCGTGCCAAGCCCAATACGTAACGCATCATAATACATAGTGTAAGACCCTGAACGCGTAGGAAATACCAACACCAGGGTTGTAGTCAAAGCATTCTTGAGCTTTTGAAATCACGCCTCACACTCCTTGGACCATTTGAAAAGAGCACCCTTCTTGGTCAATCTGGTCATAGGTGCGGCAATGGATGAGAAACCCTCTACAAAACGGCGATAATATCCGACAAAACCAAGGAAACTCTTAATCTCAGTAGTTGAAGATGGTCTGGGCCAACTCTGAACTAGTTCAGTCTTCTTCGTATCTACCTTAAGCCACTCACTCGATATTACATGACCTAAAAATGCCACCAAATCAAGCCAGAATTCACACTTTGAGAATTTTGCATATAACTTCTTTTCTCTCAAGGTCTGGAGCATGATCCTCATATGCTGCTCATGATCTTCCCAACTGCGGGAGTACACCAAGACGTCGTCAATAAACACAATGACAAATGAATCAAGATATGGTTGGAATACACTATTCATCAGGTGCATAAATGTTGTTGGGGCGTTGGTTAGCCCAAATGACATCATAAGAAACTCGTAGTGACCATACCAAGTCCTAAAAGCACTCTTCGGAATATCCAAACCCCAAATCTTCAACAGATGATACCTTGACCTCAAATCAATCTTTGAGAACACTTACCTTGCAGCTGGTCAAATAAATCATCAATATACGGTAATGGGTACATGTTCTTCCCTTTAACCTTGTTTGACTGGCGATAATCAATACACATGTGCATAGAACCATCCTTCTTCTTCACAAATAGAACCGGAGCACCCCAAGGCGATGCACTAGGCCGAATGAAACCCTTATCAAGCAAATCTTGCAACTGCTCCTTCAACTCTGTTGGTGCCATACGGTAGGGTGGAATAAAAATAGGCTGAGTGCCCGGCAACAAGTCAACACCAAAATTGATATCTCTATCGAGCGGCATGCCCGGAAGATCTGCTGGAAATACATATGGAAAGTCTCCCACTACTGGAATTGACTCGACGGTAGGAGTATCAGCAATAACATCTTTTACAAGGGCTATATATGCATCACACCCCTTATCAACTATCCGCTGAGCCTTTAGAAAGGATACAACCCTACTAGGAATATAATCCAATGTACCCTTCCACTCTAACCGCGGCAAACATGGCATAGCCAGTGTCACAGTCTTGGCGTAACAATCCAGAATAGCATGATACAGTGACAATAGTCTATGCCCAATATCACATCAAAGTCTACCATATTGAGTAGCAATAGATCAACTCTGGTCTTAAAACCACTAATAACAACCAAACAAAACCGTTACACTCGGTCCACAATAATAGAATCTCCCACACATACACAGAAGAACTCAAAGAATCACGAGATATATCCAAATGCGGAGCAAAGTAAGATGACACATATGAATAAGTGTATCCCGGATCAAATAAGACTGATGCATCCCTATTACAAACCGGAACCATACATGTGATGACTGTGTATGATACGACTACCTCCGCCCTACCTGGAAAAGCATAGAATTTGGTATGGCCTCCCCCTCTAAGGTCACCTCTACCCGTCTGACCCCTACCTCTAGCTGGCTGTGCGAGTGGAGCGGCAACTGAAGCAGCAACCATGGCCTATAAAGTATGTGGACCAGGTGGAATCCGTAGAGCCCGAGTAGTCTGTGGAGGTGCACCCCTCCTAAGTTTGGGGCAGTCCCACACCATATTTCTGGTGTCCCAACACTCAAAACAAGCTTTTGGTGGGTATGGCTGATGAAACTGGCTCGGACCTAGTCGACCAGACTGGCTGCTGAAGGCATCCCGTGCAGGAGGTGCACTGGATAGTGGCTGAGCAAAATGGGCAACCTGAGACCTCGGAATAGTCGGAGTACCACTAGAATTTGGAAGTTATGAATGAACTGGACGACTTACATAGCCTATACCATGACGGGTTGCAACTAGAGCGCGGGTACCACTATATCCTCCAGAATCCCAAGGCCTCTTGGCCTCCCTGTCCTCTCTCTCATGGCCCCACATACCCTACAACCTCCGGGAGATCTCTACCACCTACAGCTACAGGTATAGAGTATATGTCTCCAACTCTCGAGCCATACTGAATCTAATACCATAGTTGAGCCCCTCGATGAATCGGCGGACTTGATCTCTGATTGTAGAAACCAAGGTAGGTGCTTGTCTGGAAAACTCACAATATCTAATGGTATACTCTGACACTGTCATAGTACTTGGCGCAGCTGCTCAACTGTGTGCGCCATGCATCTCGAAAGGTCTAGGGAACAAACTCTCTCAAGAATATCTCTTAAAACTAAGTCCATGTAAGTGAAGCTTCATCGGCTAGACTATCCTCCTCGTAAGCTCACCACCGCTGATACGCCGCTCATGACAGCTGGAATGTTATAAAAGCAACTCCGCTCGCCTCCACAATACAGATGGTGCGGATAATAAGTGGCATTTCTATAGAAAACTATAAGCATCCTCTATAGCTAGATCTTTGTATGTAGGAAGATGATACTGCTTGAACCTCTCAAGTCTAAGTTGCTCCTCCTCAGATGCCACTGCCTTAACCTCGGGCTGAAACAGAATAACAGGTTGCGCTAGCATAACCTCTGAGACCTGATCAACATGGACTCACTACTTTGGAGTATGGGGTGCGGGAGTCTGATCTCCTTCCCCAGCCTAAGATGTGATTGGTGCAAGTGGAA
>AWOL01S0035654.1:20107-51198 GCA_000715115.1 Nicotiana otophora | reverse complement strand
ACGGACAACTCACGTGCTATAATAATATCTGGATCCGCACGGACAACTCACGTGCTATAATAATATCTGGATCTGTACGGCCAACTCACGTGCTATAATAATATCTGGATCCGCACGGCCAACTCACGTGCTGCACGGCGAACTCACGTGCAATAGTATAATATATAGATCTGCACGGCCAACTCACGTGCAATAGTATAATATATAGATCTGCACGGCCAACTCACGTGCAATAGTATAATATATAGATCTGCACGGCCAACTCACGTGCAATAGTATAATATATAGATCCGCACGGCCAACTCACGCGCAATAGTATAATATATATAAAGCCAACATGGCTTGCTACGACATGCAGCCCGATCCCAAAACATATATCCTCACAACCAGGCTCTCGTCCTCCCTCAGTCATCAATCTCTCTAGTCTCTCTTTCATGGGCTCACAATGAAATGAGAATAGCCCAAAACTATGATATGATGTATCAATAAATAACAATAGAGACTGAGATATGATATGCAATGAAATGAATATGACTGAGTATGAATTGTCAATTTAAAATAAATATTTCACAACAATATGACCTCTGTGGGTCCCAATAATACTGACACATAGCCTTAACATGATTTTTAATATGCTTTTCAGCTCAATTTCTTTAACTCAAACAATCACATGGAAAATGCCAAGATCATTTAACTACAAAATTTCACAGAAACAATTATGTCACAATTTCTATAGTGCATGCCCACACGCCCGTCACCTAGCATGTACGTCACCTCCCAACAATTCACGAAATATATATATTCAGGGTCCATACCCTCAACTTCAAGATTAGAAGAGTTACTTACCTCGAACAAGCCAAATCCAATGCCGAGCAAGCTAAACAATGCTCCAGAAATCCCATTATGCGCGTATCAACTTCCAAACGGCTCGAATCTAGTCAAAATAATTTGATTCAGCCCACAAAAATTATAGAAATTAATTTCATATCAAAATACTAATATTTTCCAAAAATCCGAAATTGCGCCCCAAAAAGCACCCGTGGGGCCCACGTATCGGAATTCGAAAGTCCAACCATACTAAAATTACTCAAATACGACTACAACTCGGCCTTCAAATCCTCAATTTAAACTAAGAGGGTTTTCAAACTTTTCCAACTTAATTCACCAATTAAATGATAAAAATAACCATGAATTTGGGTAATTTAACCAATATTGAGTTAAGAACACTTACACCATTGTTTTCTCTGAAAATCGCCCAAATATCGCCTCAATCCGAGCTCCAAATCGTTAAAAATGGAAAATGGGACGAAGTCCCATTTTCTGAACTTAAACTTTCTGTCCAGGCCTCTCTTCTTCGCGAACGTGACAGGTCCCTTGCGTTCGCGAAGCACAACTCGACTGCCCACAAATTTAACTCTTCGCGAACGCTAAGCTTTGCATATATTACCCTTCGTGAACGCGAACGCGACCACGGCTTCGCGAACGCGAAGCTTTACTGGCTCAGACCTTCGCGAACACGACCGCGAACGCCACCTCTCGAACGCGTAGAATAGGAACCCGAGGTCCCCAATCGCCTCACTCATCTTCGCGAACGCGACACCTCTCACGCGTTCGCGATGCACACACATACCATACCTTCGCGTTCGCATCCTCCCCTTCGCGAACGCGAAGAACAAAACCTCACACTCAGAAAAAACATCTTCGCGAACGCGAGGGACCACTCACGAACGCGAAAGAGAAAATTAGAAAAATGTAGCAACAGATATCAGCAATCTCACAAAGGCAAAATATTATCCGTTAACCCTTCCTCCCCCATCCCCGGAACTCACCCGAGCCCCTAGGGACCTCAACCAAATATACTGACAAGTCCTAAAACATCATAAGGACTTAGTTGAACCCTCAAGTCACCTCAAACAACGCTAAAACTATGAATTACACCCCAATTCAAGTCTAATGAACTTTGCAATTTCTAGTTTCTAGAAACGACTCCGGAACCTATCAATTCACGTCTGATTGACCTCAAAATTTGCATACAAGTCATAAATGACATAACGGAGGTATTCAAATTTTCAGAATTGGATTCCGACCCCGATACCAAAAAGTCAATCCCCCGGTCAAACTTATCAAAACTTCAACTTTCAGCATTTCAAGCCTAATTCTACTACGGACCTCCAAATAATTTTTCGGATACGCTCCTAAGTCCAAAATCACCATACAGAGCTATTAGAATTATTAGAATTAAATTCTGAGGTCGTTTACATATAAGTCGACATCCGGTCACTATTTTAACTTAAGCTTTAAACTTTGGAACTAAGTGTTCTAATTCATTCTAAAACCTCACCGGACCCGAACCAATTACCTCGGCAAGTCACGCAATAACTGTAAAGCCCAATTTGAGCGGTAAATGGGGAAACGAGGTTGTAGTACTCAAAACGACCAGTCGGGTCATTACAAAATAAATCTCATTTTAACGGTTATAATCGTATAACCGTGGTATATTATTAAACTTTTGAAATTTTGAAAATAATTATCTTATTGTAGGAATAAAGTTTTTCAAACTCAAGAGGTTAACAGGGTTAAGAAAAAATTTACTCTTGAATTATTCAATCAACCTATTCTAAAATTTAAATGTATTTAATTTTTACATATTTATGATGTGAAGAATTTTAATTATCAGTAAATTTAACTAGCTTTAACAGGTTATATCATTACATGTTTCCTATCTAGTAATTTAAATAACAATAGACAACTACATGTAGTTGATTGATGAGTCCTCATAATATAAAATGTTCTATACTGCTTTTAAACTAATAATATAGATGGTTCGGGCATGTGAGAAGGAAAAACTTAGATGCCCCTGTAAGAATGTGTGAATGAGTTGGCTTTGGCGGATATCAGAAGAGGTAAAGGACGGCCTAAGAAGTATTGGGTAGAGGTGATCAGGCAGGACATGGCGCGACTTCAGCTTATCGAGGACATGACCTTGATAGGAGGGTATGGATGTTGAGAATTAGTGTAGAAGGGTAGTAGGTAGTTGTGTGCTTTTCTGACCCGATCCGGGTTTATTAGGGCTAATGTGTTAGTATCTTGTCGTTGTTCTTAGATTTCTTATATTATGGTTGTTTTCGTACTATCTTCCGCTTCGATTTTCTAGTACATTATCGTTGTTACTGCTTGTTACTATTGCTATCGCTATTGCTTTCTTCCATTTATTTTTTCGTATCATACATTGTTGATATCATTTTTCTGGCCTTTGTTTTTGATATTCACTTGTTTCTATCCTTCCTCTCAAGCTGATGGTCTCTCGGAAATAGTCTCTCTATCTCCCCAATGCAGGAATAAGGTCTGCGTATACACTACCCTCCACATACCTCACTCGTGGGATTTAATTAAGTTTGTTTTAGTTGTTATGTATACTGTTCTTTTTTTTTTCTGGTCAAATTCTTTGAAATATTGTTGTAGAAAAATTTAACATCCATCAATACTCATCCCCATGACCTTGGCCTCTTTAATTTGAAATTGAAGCTTGGAAACATAATTTTTGTGCTTTTAAATCACGATGATATGTTAAAAGCTAAAGTTAATAATCTTTGTTAAGGATTAGTTAAGGAAATTAGAGGAGGCATATTAATCATCATTTTCTCAATATGTTAATGGCCAAGTTTTATATGTCCAATCCCATACCCATTTATTTTTGGGCCTATATAGGTCAATAGTGGGCCAAATGCGAAGAAGAAAAACAACAAAAAAATACTTAAATATGATATTTTTCGAGGCGGTCTTTAACTTTTGACTCGCGCTTGTATTTTCTGATGCATGAGTTATTTTTTGTAAAACTTATTTAAATGGGTGCAAAGCTTAAACAATGAGCAGAAAATTTTAAGGTAAAATGTTAAAAGTGTTGCCCATGGGGCAAGCGTGGAACAACATTGTTTTGTTGGGATATACTATTAACCATGCAGTTTAGTTATAGTATTGTATTTTATTCTTTATGGAATAATTATTTATTTAATTTATTCAATTCAATAAAATATTATTTTAAATAGATCATTTATTACATGTGTACCCTTTAGTTATGCAGTAGACAATTTAGTGTATGGAGTCTTAGCTCATGCACATAAGATTAAATTATCGGTTCTCATAATTAAGAAACTATGTTGGACAAAATATCTTAATGATTGTAGTACAAACTTTAAGTAGAATTTATCTTGATTATGGGAGTGGTTTTACTCCAACTTCTTGTGCTAGTATACTTAGTGTATACTGAACGGACCAAGGAGAAAAAAGATATTTTTGTACTGAATATATATAAAATACTTTCTCTGATTCATTAAATGAGATTATACTCCTAATCTTGATATAGTTATTATGATCAATGTGATTTGCTTATTATTTTGATTTATCAAAAGGTACAACTCTATTCAGAGTTAGTGTATGCTTAATAGATTGGACAATAATGTCACGCCCTAACCTTAGGGAGCGCGACCGGCGCTCAACCAAGATACCCCGGTCAACCAAGCCTTTACAATGCCTTCTACCCAACTCGCCCATGAATAAAGAGAAGATATATTTATATTATTAATTAAACATTAAGTGGATTCCGTGAACAATGCCAATTCCATTACCATTAGTCGCTTCATTTTATAGTCTCAAAATACATACACAATCATAGTTAAAGTGCACAAGTGATTCAAATACAACAAGGCTAGTTTGACTTTTCCAACACCCATATACAACCCACACTGTGTCTACGGAGCCTCTACGGATACAAAATACTAAGATAACGCTGACAACAAGGCCCCGACTATACCTTAAGATATAATACACGTGGGACGAAAGATACACGACCCCTAATAAAGTGGGGCTCACCAAATCTGCTGAGAAGAGGGTGTACTGCTATCAATAAATAATGCCACCTGCTGCGGAACCACCTGCATCCATAAAGATGCAGCCCCCCTCCCCTCCCCCTCCCCCACCGCACAAAAGGGACGTTAGTACATATGGAATAGTACTAGTATGAATGACTAAACACCCTCTCAATAGAACAAATGATAACACAAGGAAGGACAATCATAAAATCAATGGGAGCCTTAAACAATACCAAAACATCAAATTAGGAGCAAGACAAGTTTTCAAGTAAATTTTCATATTTTAAGTTTGGGAGATCTTAGCACCGATATACCACCATGATCTTGAGCACGGAGTCCGATCACGGCCCGGTCGGCTAGGTCGTCTCACCCAACGACATCAACTACAATCACAATCATTATCTCAATCTCAATCATTGTGTTAATCGTAATCTCAAGCACAATCACCACCATGTGTGTGACATGGCATCCGATCACGACCCGACTAGCTAGGCCGTCTTACCACAATGCCGTGTGGATTGACATCACCCTTTTATAGCAATCATTTCATCCCAATAAAGGGGAATATTTTTATCATATCAATCTGATCCCCGTATACAATCATACTTCGCTCATACACCGACACATATAGTTTCGGGGTTAGGTTATTTCAATCTACCCTTTCTCGGTGACTAACGATACTCTCAAGGTGTTTATTTATTTAAAGGATTGACAATTCATTTCATTATCGTTTATATACCATTCGTTTCATTGGCACCAATGGCCATAACACGATGTCACTTTTGGCACGTTGGCCGTATTTCATACTTCATAGTTCATATTCATCTCTTTCACTTTCAAACATTATCACAGGTCATCAACAATAGAGCATTTCTATTCAAAACTTTAAGTCCACATATTGAGCAAATAAGAATGTTAAACATATTGAGATTGTTTACATAATTTGGCATAATAGACGTCATTTGAATCAAGACTTAAAGATATAACATTTGGATATGCAACCCATGCTTCGAGCACATTTTCAAATAGAATATAATATAGCAAGAACATTGGAATACATATTGAACATATATATTTCAACACAAGGCTTATTCAGAATAATCAATTCATAATGAACAACTCGGAACTTACAAGGATATTGTGGGGTTCAATTCTAAGAGATGAGTTTAGCCAACATACCTCGCCTCGAGCTTTTAAAATTACTACAATGTTCCAGAATTCTTAGCCTCTTCGATCTATTTATAAATATATCAAAATTGAACACAAATTAGGAGAGAGTTTATGGTTCCAGCTCATTTGAGCATTTTATTAAATACTAGGTGGGTATTATGATTTCAAGGTCCTCCTATGGTGGATTCCTCCATCCCACTACCCAAAGTCTACCAAATTTAGCTCAACATTCTTTTCCCAACCCTTGATAGTACATGCATGCATAATGGACAACTCTCACACCCAAGAATCGCTTTTCTCATTACCTATTTTCAGTAAAATTACGAAATTGAGGGCTAGGGAGTAGAATCTTATCTTTAGGATGAACATCTAGTAAAATTTCTTATGAATTCTTCAACTTGGAGCAAGAGTTAATGATCAATAAGCTTAGAAACTTCCCCTCTCACTCTATGGCAATCCCCCTCTCTAGAAATATCAGATTTTTGCTTCAAAAGCGGCCCTGTGCCTTAATATATCAAAATAGGATCGGGTCAAAACTTAAAAAAAATAAACCCCCGATGCAGATCTGCGATCCGCAAAATGGACCGCATAATGGCCCTCCAGAACTGGGCACTCCTGCCTCACTCTGCGATCGGTCTGCGGTCCGCAGACCTATTCTGCGATCGCATAATGTGCCGCAGAACTTCCCTCCGAAATTGTTTTTGTGCTGGATCTGCGAGAATTTATGCGGCCCGCAAAATGATTATGCGGCCACATAATAGACCACATAATGGTCCAAAAATATTTCCCAAATTTCTACTTCAGTCTGCGGTAGATATGCGGTCCGCAGATCAGTTTTGCGACCGCAGAAACGTTCTGTACTTCCAAAAGTTTTCTTCAACTCCCCAATGTACTATTCAACCCAAAAAGTCTGAACTGATCAACACATAAGTCCACTTCGGCACCACAAAACCCCGAATTTTAGGTAAAAATTTTACGTGACCTTACAGATAACGAATAACATTTGTGAAATAATAATTAGTTGATAGAATTCGTGACTCAGTTTTGAGTTTGATGATACCCCTTTTTGTAAGCTTATAAGTTTTCATGTGAAAACCCGACCGTCACATGAAATGGTTTTAGGAGAATTGTAAATGATTTAATTAGTTGATTAAATTAAATTATCACTGATTTAGTTTAATTGACTGGTATTTGTAATCTTAACACGGGGAGTTAAAATAAGTGTTAGTGAATTTCGAAATTCATATTGAGGAGTTCAATTGTAATTTTTTAGTGGAATAAACTGTGATTAATTATAGTAGGATTTAATTCATCCGAATTTCGAATTAATAATATAATTGGTAGTCTCTTATTAATTAAGTGGTCACTGCTATAACTAATAAAAGTCTTGACAGACTTGGGTGAAAAGTGACTTGGGAGAAAAGTTATCTTTTTGTGTTAGAGTAGGATTCTACATGCACATAACAGAATCCTACATGTTTTTAGCCCTTGTTTTGGCTTAATTTAGGGTTTACAAAAGAAAGACCAGTTTTACCTAATAACCCACTCTTTAGAGTTATATTATTTGCCCACTCAAATAAATTTCATCGAAGGTCTTACAAGGAGCACAACAGAAGACTGCAACCCTGGATTCTTGCTCTGTAGAGGACCTATGCAACGTTTTGAGAGGTTAGTGCTTCTAATCTCCGTATCTAATCATTATCCAGTTTACATGTTTGTGATACCTGGGTTATGTGAACAACTAATTTTTGACCACATCCAAATTCTATACTATTTCAGTATAAATATTTTTTTTTAAGATCTAATCTTAATATTTTAAACTTTTATCTTACTTTTAATAGGTTTCATTTGAGAAAAATTAGATATATATAAATACCTATAGAACATATTTTGTTTGTAAAGAGAAAATAAAAATTTACAAAAAATATATGATTTCGTTTAATTGGAATTTTAATAAATAAGCTAAGGTGTTTTTCTTTGTATAATTTAAACTATAGTATAAATATTGAGTTATCTTACTTATATAGTTTTCTTTAAGTCTAAAAGTAAATTGGTTAATATATATATATATATATATATATATATAGCTATGTATTTTACCTTCATTTTTATTTAATAAAAGGAGTTATTAAAAAGTTAAAAAAAATACTAAAAACACTAACGAAAACAATACAAAAAAGGGGTAAATCTTGAAAGATACAAAAATATTATCGTAAGTAATCACCCATGATCTGCTCACCCCAATCCCTCATTTCCCTAACTCCCTAACTTTCCCCCACTCTTCACGTCTTTCACGGACTCCACACTAGCACACAAACCCAATTCCTCAACTTCACTTCAAAAACCCACGTTCCCCCATTCCAAATTCGAGGAGAAAATAACTACTAATATTCTTCTCTATAAAGAGAAAACATATTGTATACGGTCAAAATCGAGTTTGCACTTCGTATGACTAATTGAGATTGGTACATGATGGTCTGAGGTTCATCATTGTAATATCTAGCCATGATGCGAAATTAGGTTGTCGAGCTCGAGCCCTAGGGACCGATCAATATCGAGATCGGCCAAGACCGAGCTCGAGACCCAGAGACCGATCAATATCGAGATTGGCCAAGACCGAGCTCGAGACCCAGAGACCGATCAAGATTGAGATCGGCCAAGATCGAGATCGAGCCAAGAAACAAAAAAGCCGTTATAGCCACAATTGGGGGGAGAATCTCGGGAAAAATCACGGCGCAAATCAAGGAGAGACTAATTAATTAATCTATCATGGGATTCCCACTATATATTTTTAATTATATCCAAAATAAAAGTTTTCCACTATATTAAGGGTTGTTATCATTTGTAGAAAGCAGGTCAGATTCATTAAGATTTATAGAACATCAAACAGATACTATCCTTTTTTGGGCTTTGATATTTAGTCATATTGTTCTTCTATCAATCACTCTCCATTCAATTTGAAGGTAATAAAACTTGACGTCTCAGGCTAACTAATTCATTTAGTTTGCATTCATTTCTTTTATAGCTAATTTCGATATTCATTTACTTATCTTTCCCAATTTGTACCAAGTTATACCGCGTATCCTTAAAACTACGTATAAATTCAATTGCTATCCGTTTTTCGGGTAAACAGTTTGGCGCCCACTATGGGGCTAAGGATAACAGTGGTTATTTGATACGAATCTTTGTAAAATATACTATTTTACACTTGCTCTTGGAAGTATCTTTGATTTCAGGCTAAAAATGACGAATTCTAAATTAATGGCCCTACCTATCGAAAACTCTGGCCATCAAGGTGAGAATAACAATGTGACATCCGGGTATGAAAGGCCACCCATTGACCTCGTTGGGACTCGAACCGTGGATCCAATTGACGTTAATTTGCATGTGGCCATTGGACCGAACCAACATTCCGGCCCCGAAAACAACATTCATGGTGGAACTCGATCTACAGTTCGAAATACCCAAATATTTAGGAAGACGGCATCAACCTGCGTATGATTTTCGAACTGTTGCAATCTTAACAGGTAGCGATAGCTCAGTTGCAGAGCCAAACCCAGGCACTGAGCAGGACTGAGCCCGATCCACCCCAAAAAGTGACCCACGGAATGGGGCCAACTGTAGTAAGGTCAAATGAACAAGAATCGGGGACTAACACCAAAATTATAAAGATGCTCGAGGAACTGACAAAAAGGATAGAGTCAGGAGAATAGAGGATTGAAGCAAACAACAAGAAAGTAGAAACTTATAACTCCAGGGTTGATAAGATCCCGGGGGCACCACCAATATTGAAGGGTTTGGATTCCAAAAGTTCGTACAAAAGCCTTCCCCCCCACCCCCCGAGCGCAGCTCCCAAACCGATCCCCAAGAAGTTCTGCATGCCCGAGATTCCTAAACATAATGGAACGACCGACCCCAACGAACATGTCATCTCTTACACGTGTGCCATTAAAGGGAACGATCTAGAGGACGACGAGATCGAATCCGTATTATTAAAGAAATTTGGGGAAACCCTGTCAAAGGGAGCAATGATATTGTATCATAATTTACCACCTAACTCTATCGATTCTTTTGCCATGTTTGCAGATTCTTTTGTAAAAGCACATGCCAGAGCCATAAAGGTCGAGACCAGGAAGTCGGACCTTTTCAAGGTAAGGCAAAAAGATAACGAGATGCTAAGAGAGTTTGTATCTCGTTTCCAAATTGAAGGAATGGATCTACCACCGGTCACGGACGATTGGGCCGTTCAAGCTTTCACCCAAGGACTAAATGAACGAAGCTCAGTAGCTTCACAGTAGTTGAAGCAGAACTTGATTGAGTACCCGACTTTTACCTGGGCTGATGTACATAATCATATCAATTGAAAATTAGAGTGAAAGACGACCAGTTGGTCCCCCCTTTTGGATCCGTTACCAAAAGGGACATCGACTGAGAACCGAGGTTGAACAGGGACCGATAACAGCCGTATAATAGAGATCGTAGGGGTAGCGGACCAGGGAACAACTCCGTACGAGGTGAAATGAGAAATGAGCGAGGCCAAGGGTCTCTAGGGATGATGAGCAAGAATGGTTTCGACATGCATACCGGACCTAAGAAGCACCGCGATTGTCAGAGTATAACTTCAACATTGATGCATCCGCCATCGTATCGGCTATCAGACACATCAAAGATACTAAATGGCCTCGACCTCTGCAGACCGATCCAGCCCAGAGAAATCCCAATCAAATATGCAAGTATCATGGCACCCATGGCCACAGAACGGAAGATTGCAGGTAGTTGAGAGAAGAGGTAGCCCGGTTATTCAATGAAGGGCACCTTTGAGAGGTTTTAAGTGATCGGGCCAAGAATCACTTCAAAAACAGAGAGTTCAATAGACAAAATGAACAAGAAGAGCCGCAACACATTATCTACATGATTATCGGAGGGATCGATATCCCCCAAGAGCCAGTGTTTAAACGCACTAAGGTGTCGATTGTAAGAAAGAAGCGATCTCTAGCTCAGGATTACATACCAAAAGGAACCTTGTCCTTTAACGACGAAGACGCATAAGGAATTATGCAGCCCCATAACGATTCACTGGTAATATCTGTATTCATGAATAAAACTCAAGTTAAGCGTGTGTTAATTGATCTAGGTAGTTCGGCCAATATCATTCGGTCAAAGGTCGTAGAGCAACTCGTTCTACAGGACCAGGTCGTGCTCGCGGCCCTGGTACTAAACGGATTCAACATGGAATGTGAAACTACTAAGGGAAAGATAACTCTGCCAGTAAACATGGCCGGGACTATCCAAGAAACAAAGTTCCACGTGATCGAGGGTGACATGAGGTATAATGCCCTGTTCGGGAGAATGTGGATCCACAACATAAGAGCAGTACCCTCGACCCTTCACCAGGTCCTAAAATTCCCACCACCAGAGGGAATCAAAACAATCTACGGGGAGCAACCAGCCACAAAGGAAATGTTTTCCGTCGACGAAGTGATTCCGATATCATCACTCTCATAGACAAATGGGTCAAATTCAAAGGAAAAATAGGATACCAAATAGCAATCACACACACCAGCCTCGACCCAACTAGAGAAGCAGGAGACTAACGAAGATGATGATTATAGGATCCCTCGATCCTCCGTGGTCCCCGATGATTCCGACGCTACCAAATCAACGGTTGAAGAACTGGAGCAAATTACACTAATCGAACATCTGCCCGAACGAAAGGTATACCTGGGCACAAGGTTAAATCCCGAGATCAGGAAAAAGCTTATTCAATTTCTTATAGCTTACATGGATTGTTTCGCTTGGTCCCATCTTGACATGACATGGATCCCACCGGAAATCACCACTCATAGACTAAGCTTGGATCCGAAATTTCATCCGGTGAAGCAAAAAAGAAGGCCCCAGTCCGAGGTCAAACATGCCTTCATCAAGGACGAGATAACCAAACTTCTCAAAATAGGATCCATTCGGGAAGTAAAGTACCCCGAATGGTTAGCAAACGTGGTGGTAGACCCTAAGAAGGTAAACAAACTTAGAATGTGTGTAGATTATAAAGACATGAATTAAGCATGCCCCAAGAATTCTTTTCCTTTTCCTAATATCGATCGTATGATCGATGCCACGGCTGGCCACGAGACTCTCAGTTTTCCCGATGCCTACTCCGGGTACAACAGGATATAGATGAACCCGGAGGATTAGGAAAAGACCTAGTTTATCACTAAGTACGGTACCTACTGTGATAATGTAATGCCATTCAGTCTAAAAAATGCTGGTGCAACTTATCAACGCCTAGTAAACTGAATGTTCGACGAACAAATAGGAAAATCAATGGAAGTTTATATTGATGACATGTTAGTCATTTCCTGAGAGCAGAGGACCATTTAAAGCATTTCCAGGAGACTTTCGAGATACTGAGGGAGTATAATATGAAGCTCAACCCCGAAAAGTGTGCATTCGGGGTTGGCTCGGGCTAGTTTCTTGGTTTCATGGTATCCAATCGGGGAATCGAGATCAACCCCGATAAAATCAAAGCTATCAAGGATATCACGGTAGTGGATAATGTAAAGGCCGTGCAGAGGCTGATGGGGCGGATAACCGCCCTAGGACGATTCATTTCGAGATCCTTAGATAGGAGCCACCGAGTTTTCTCGCTGTTTAAGAAGAAGATCAATTTTGCATGGACTATAGAATGCCAGCAGGCCTTGGAGGAATAAAGAGGTATTTATCGAGCCCGCCGCTACTTCACACCCCGAAAGTGGACGAATAACTTTACCTGTACTTGGCGGTCTCAGAGATATCGGTAAATGGCCAAAACTAGATATCCACACTTAGAAAAATTATCGCTTGCTTTTATAAGTGCCTCTACGAAACTAAAACCATATTTCCAATGTCATCCAATATGTGTTGTAACAACTTATCCTCTTCTAGATATTTTGCACAAATCCGAGCTTATGGGTCGATTGGCCAAATGGGCCGTAGAAATTAGTGGTTACGATATTGAGTATCGACCCCGAACCGCCATCAAGTCTCAAATCTTGGCGAACTTCGTGGCTGACTTTATGCCGGCCTTCGTACCCGAGATTGAAAAAGAACTACTAATAAAATCGGGTACATCTTTGGGAGTCTGGACCCTCTTTACGAACGGTGCTTCGAACGCGAAGTGGTCCGGACTAGGCATCGTACTAAAATCACCTACAGGTAATGTAGTTAGACAGTCTATCAGAACTACAAAATTGACTAGCAATGAGGCCGAGTATGAGGCCATGATTGCAGGTCTTAAACTAGCTAGAAGCTTGGGAGCGGAGATCATAGAGGCTAAGTGTGATTCCCTCCTCGTGGTAAACCAAGTTAACGGAACTTTTGAAGTTCAAGAAGACCGAATGCCGAGGTACTTGGATAAACTATAGGTGACTCTACATCGATTTAAGGAATGGACCTTGCAACATGTTGTTCGGGAACAGAACATCAAGGCCGAGGCTCTTGCAGACTAAGGTTCATCAACTAAACTCAGGGACCATCGTACAACTCATGAGATCGGTAATTGAAGAAGGTCATGCCGAGATAAACTCCACAAGTTTAACCTGGGATTCGAGCAACAAATAGATAGAATACTTAAAGAACGGGAAGCTTCCATCAGATCCAAAGGCGTCGAGAGCTCTGCGCACAAAGGCAACACGGTTCACTTTGTCCGAAGACAGAACATTATTTAGAAGGATGTTCGATAGACCATTGCAATATATTTGGGATCGGTAGATACCGACTACATCCTACGGGAAATTCATGAGGGCACTTGTGAAAATCATTCCGGTACCGATTCACTGGTCCATAAAGTAATCAAAGCACGGTACTATTGGACTGATATGGGCAAGGATGCAAGGGAGTTTGTTCAAAAATATGACAAATGCCAAAGGCATGCGCCCATGATTCATCAACCTGGGGAACTACTCCACTCGGTCCTGTCCCCATAGCCCTTCATGAAATGGGGAATGTACATCGTTGGCCCTCTTCTGTCAGCCCCAGGTAAGGTTCAGTTTATTTTATTTATGACTGATTATTTCTCTAAATGGGTTGAAGCACAGGCTTTCAGGAAAGTCAGAGAAAAGGAAGTCATAGACTTCATTTGGGATCACATCATATGTCAATTCGGGATGCACTCCGAGATTGTATATGATAATGGAAAACAATTCATCGGCAGCAAAGTAACTAAATTTCTCGAGGATCACAAGATCAAAAGGATCCTATCAATACCTTATCATCCCAACGGGAACGGACAAGCTGAATCGACCAACAAAACCATCATCCAAAATCTTAAGAAGAGATTGACTGACGCCAAAGGAAAGAGGAGAGAAATACTAGCCGAGGTTCTATGGGCATACCGCACAACATCGAAATCCAGTATCTGAGCAACACCATTCTCGTTAGTTATGGTGCCGAATATCTAATCCCGATCGAGGCCGGAGAACCTAGCATCATGTTTCAATATGCAACAGAGGGGTCGAATAACGAGACCATAAATACGAGCCTAGAATTGTTGGACGAAAGATGCAAAGCCGCTCTCGTCCGATGGACCGCCCAAATATAACGGATCGCAAGGTACTACAATCGAAGAGCCAATCTTCGATAGTTTAACATCGGTGACTTGGTGCTAAGAAAAGTCACCCTCAACACCCGAAATCCAAATGAAGGGAAACTGGGTCCAAATTGAGAAGGACCGTACCAGGTTCCCGAAATTATCGAAAAAGGATCCTACAAGCTCGGCACGATAAACAACAAACAACTGCCGAGCAATTGGAACGTATCACACCTAAAACGATACTACTGCTAAGGTGCGGCCCCTACCGTTTTCATTTATATTTTAAACTAACCCTTGCAGATGTTCAACCAGAAACAATGATGGATTCTTCGACAGGAAGTCTTTAGGTCTGAAAGCACGCGTTGCACTCTTTTTCCCTTAGATCGATTTTGTCCCAAATAGGTTTTCCGGCGAGATTTTTAATGAGGAAACCATTAATCATGCTAACTTAGAACAATTCAACAGTAACCGAGGCTTCTTTACAATCAACCTCGAATACTGGGGGGCATTGCCCTCGAATGTCAACTTTGATGCGAGGAAGTTACTTCATGGCAGCAGGGTCTCGATAGGAAAAATTTATAAGGGCCAAACGGTCAAACGAACTATGCCCGCGTAGTTTGCTCGAGCCCTGGCATAGAACATGTACGCATGTATAATTATTTATAAAGAGAAGTATATTTCTTTACCGATATCTCGTGCCTTAGAAAGTTTTTTCTACTTTACAATTTCATACTCTTGATCTATTATGTAAACATGCTTAAGGGCCGACCATGACCAGAGTTTGGATGATTACCCCCACGCTCGGGGACTGCCGCCCAAAAAATAAATGAGATCGAATTATCAAAACTCCGAGATCATAAGAACTTTTAGGCAACCCTCGATTTTTATAGTCCGCGACCACCCCACTAGGGGACTGACACTTCAGGCAAGCTCGAAGTAAAACGGGAAAATAAGCCCAAGGGAAAAATCCCGAACTAAAGAAGCTACGGTCGAATTAACACGGGTCGGAGACGTCCGAATTCCGTAACAAAACAGGCCTTCGAATCCTTTCATAAACTGGTTAAAAAGGCTACCCCCGGCAAAATCATAAAAGGCTTCGATAATATCAAGCCTCGAAAACTCTAATGAGTACAAAATTGTCCGAACTCTCGAACAATTCCTTATTTTATGCTAAGGCATTACAAGTTTTGCAAATACAAATGATAAAAAACTTTTTTCAGGCGAAAAGGGGAGAAAGTCATAAACAATATTTTTACAAAAGCTTAAGGGATGTTTTTTGCTTTGAGTTCGAGAGACAATCCTCGCTCAAATAAAAATCCTAACGGTTACCTTACTTTGAGTTCGAGCAAGCACTCACTCGATCGTAAAGCCTAAGGGCTATTCTAGTTCGGTTTCAATCAAATTGTCTAAACCTCGGACTTAGAATACAACTTCATAATTTTATAAGGCAGAGAGGAAATAAAGGCAAGGTTTGTTCGAACCCTCGAACACAATTTTATGCTAAGGCATTTTTGACCTTTGTAAAATACAGAAAAGCAAAGGAAAAATACTAGAACCAAAAGGGCAAGAAAAGCCTTATATTTATGTTCAAATGTTTTTACAAAAGGTCGAATCGGCCCCCAAAACAATACAAAAGAAAAACAAGAAACATAATGTCCTAAGTGGCTTGGTCTTCATCGGAGGCTGCGTCCTCGGGATTTTCTCTGTCTTCAGATTCGCTCGAGCTCTCGGAGTCTTCCTCAGGGAAGGCCAGCCTTTGGGCCCTGGCTTCCTCCGCCTCGACATTTTTAATTTCGGCCACAACATCGAAGCCTTGAGAACTGACCTCCTCGAGAGCTTCCCTCCATTCCTGCCATTTATTATGTTCGACTATGCTCTTGGCCTCTGCCTGGTTGGTCTCAACATCGAACCTGAACTGGGCCACTTTAGCATCGGCTCTTTTATTAGCCTCGGCCACCTCAGATTTGGCTACGACCACTTCATATCTGGCTACGGCCACCTCAAATCAGGCCACTTTGAGTTCATCGGCCATGCTTTCCTTATCAGAAGTGGCGAAATCCAACCGATGCTAAAGCTCCTTAATCTTCTCGATCTGCACCAAGGCGTTTTATTTTGAAGCCAGAAGCTGGGCCTCAGCCAACTCCAATTGCGCTTGAACGACCTCCTTTTTCAAGGTGAGGATGTCTATATTCGTTTTGAATTTTTCTGCCTCGGCAAGTAGCTCATCTACCTGCGAATTGAGTCGCCCGATCTGTTCGAGCCTCTACCGAACTTGTAGAATCGGATCGTTAGTGGTTATCTCCAATTCATCTTCACTATCATAAAGAATTCGGAATACCTGCTCAGCCATCTCCTCGTGTTCTTCCCGAGCCGTTTCCAAATCTTCCCAAAGCTTCTCGCTAAGAAGTTTGTAAGAGTCACTCTTCTCATAAGGTTCCGAACTTCAGCCTCATGCTCCTCCCGGATTCGGAGGAAAGCCACCTGATGCAGCACCGAAGCCTACAAATATAGGAAAAGATGTTAGAATTGTCTACAACTCTAAGTGTAAAATAAACAGTAGAGATACCATTGAAGTTACCCGATTCAGAGCATGTTGGGCCTCGTTGAAAAGGCAAGCGGGTCCTACCGCATTCATCACGGCTTGATCCTCTTCAGTCACCAAGGACCGAAGGTAACTAGCAATCCCCACGGGGGGAGAGGAAACTCGGGAATCCTCCGGAACGGAGAGTACTATTTTCCGCCTACGATCGGGATTAACACTCGGGGCCGAAAATCGGTCCACCAATTTTGGGCCCGATAAAGATCCGACAACACCCGACCATGATGTTTTCTTCGGTACTGGTAATCCACCGAACCCGGTAATATCCTCCGAAGCAGCGGACTCGAGCCCATCCAAAAAGCCATGGATATCAGTCGACTCCTGAATACCCTCGTAAGATCGACCTTCCAACATATTGGCGTCACAGATCATAGCATCCAAAAACTGAGGGGATCCAGTAATATCGATTATCCCAAGCTCGTCCCTCGAAATATCTTCTGCTGCCCGAGAAGTCTTGCCCTCGGTCTCTCCTTCAACCATCTCAGCTCGAGACGGAATAGTCTCGGCTTTTCCTTGTTCAGGAATTATAGCCAGGGCTCCCTTATCTACCTCTGCCGATTCTGAGGATTGTTGTATCACAACATTAGCCCGTACACAGGCTAATTCCTCTTTTCCTTCTTCGGGCTCATCCCTTAATCGGTGGATCGAGTCCGGGGGCATGATACCGGAGCCCGCCTTGGGCTTGTGAGATTTCTTCGCCGGTTTTTTCTTTTCCGAGACCGGGGAACTCGGAGCATCTTTTCTCTTCTTCTCTTTAACCTGCTTCGGGGAAGGGACCTCTTCATCACCAGATAAGCGCCTCATAGCAACGTCATTCCCAAGTCCTACAAAGGAAAAAAGGGGGTAAGCAAGTGAAGAAGATCAAACGATAATCAAACTAAGAAAGAGACTTACCATGACTGCGGGACTCCCATCGACCCTTTGATAGTTCCATCCAAGCGCGCTCGAAGTACGGTCTTTGTAGCACCAGACCTTCAACCCATTATTTAAGTTCCGAAATCGGTTCCGACATCCGAGCCACAGCTGTAACAAGAAAGAAAAAGTTGATCAAGAAAATGAAAGGCAGAGTCATAAATTAAACGCTCGAAGGGAAATAGTACTCACGATTCATATTCCATTTCTCAGGAAACGGCATGTCATCGGCAGGGATTAGGTCCGAGGTTTGACTCTACACTCAAGAACGGCGCTTTGGTGGCTCGGCCAGGAAGCTTGATTAACCCTCCTCGATAGAGTCGGGGACTATAAAGGCGCATAAGGTGATCGAGGGTGAAAAGACATCCCTCGATTTTGCTTGAGAAGAATCAGAGGAGAATCACTATTCTCCAGAAATAAGGGTGGATCTGGCCAAGGGTCACATCAGATCTTTTGCAAAAGGCGATGATGAAAGGGTCTAATGGACCCAACGTGAAAGGATAAGTATAAACGCTTAAGAACCCTTTCACGTGGGTAGTAATTGATTCCTCATGCAATGGGACTACCACGTGCTTGTCGCCCCAGTTGCATTCCTATTTTATTTTGTGAAGAATTTTCTCGGTGATTGTACATTGGTACCTCGAGATCGGCTCACATCGGCCCAGTACCGAAAAAGGTTTTTCAACCTTAAAATCGATGACAGTTGAGCACCCTATAGGAATGAATTCTTCGGGGCGGGGCTTCGCCGCATCCTCGCTCATCCTCGCCGTCGGCGGGTCATGATGAAGAAGCGGCCCCTTTTTGCGGCACCGTTTTGAAGGTTTTTGCCATTGATGAACAAAGAAAAAGAGAATTAGAGTTGTATGCGATGTAAAATGTATGAAGCAAAGGGATTTTCTGAAGAAGATGCAAGAGTAGAGAAGAAGCTTTTGAGTAAAAAGTTTGGATGAGGATGAAAGTTTGAATATTTATAGCTTGGTGATGACGGTTCAGAACCGGTAGTGGCCGGCCAACGACTGACAGGCATTTAATGCCTTGGTAACTGGACCGACGGGATGTTTGTTACATACGTCATAATCGGGCTCGTCGCTGACATCATCATCCACCAAGTCGGAATTCGGAAATTCATATCGTTTCTCGTCATCTTCTTTCCGAGAAATGAGGGGACTATCTGTATACTGTTAAAACCGAGTTTGCCCTTCGTATGACTAATCGAGATTGGAACAAGATGGTCTGAGGTTCATCATTGTAATATCGAGCCATGATGCGAAGTTAGGTTGTCGAGCTCGAGCCCCAAAGACCGATCAATATCGAGATCGGCCAAGACCTAGCTCGAGACCCAGAGACCGATCAATATCGAGATCGGACAAGACCGAGCTCGAGACCCAGAGACCGATCAATATCGAGATCGGCCAAGACCGAGCTCGAGACCCAGAGACCGATTAAGATTGAGATCAGCCAAGATCGAGATCGAGCCAAGAAACAAAAAAGCCGTTATAGCCGCAATTGGGGGGAGAATCTCGGCGGAAATCACGACGCAAATCAAGGAGAGATTAATTAATTAATCTATCATGGGATCCCCACTATGTACTTTTAATTATATCCAAAATAAGATTTTTCCACTATATTAAGGGTTGTTATCATTTGTAGAAAGCAGGTCAGATTCATTAAGATTTATAGAACATCAAGCAAATATTATCCTTTTTTGGGCTTTGATATTTAGTCATATTGTTCTTCTATCAATCACTCTCCATTCAATTTGAAGGTGATAAAACTCGAAGGCTCAGGCTAACTAATTCATTTGGTTTGCATTCATTTCTTTTATAGCTAATTTCGATATTCATTTACTTATCTTTCCCAATTTGTACAAAGTTATACCATGTATCCTTAAAACTACATATAAATTCAATTGCTATTCGTTTTTCGAGTAAACACATATACTGGGCAAAGAAGGAGATACAACACTTAGCCACAAAATACTCGGCAATCTAACCAAAAAGAAAAATATTACATGCACAGAAACATCATCCTTAGGAGATTTTAAGGGAGGAAGATGTTTTGATGTCTGCCGATCATGGGGTGATTTTAGAGTTTGGATAGAAATTTTCTTGGATCTTCTTTCTCTAAATCTTAAAGGTTTAAACTTTTACAAAAAAAAAAAAAAAAAAAAAAAAAAACATACAAAATATTAGAGGTGCTTTTCCTTCACTTTTATCTTTCAAAAAGGACAATACATAGCAAAGCAATGGAGCTCAGTTGAGGTATTCAGACCCAAATCGTCACTTTTTTGCCGTTCGAAGTTTCGGTCGTGGTTCTCTGTTGAAGTTCAGTATTGTTTCTACTGTAGTTGATTTTTATATTTTTGCTGGATTAATTTGCAAGGAAATTTTTGCCTAAAGGTCCATTTCTTAAATTAGTTTTAACTTTTGAATGCTTGAGTTATTTACTCTTCATAACTATGTGTGATTGAAGGTATAATTTTAGTCTATTTTAGTTTAACTGATTCTCTATCTTCTTTGTGTTAGGATTAAAGTTTTTTCATGTCTTTCTCGTTGGTGTTTATTCTTATTGAATTTAAAATAAAGTATCAGCTATTAAGTTTAGTCATTTCTTTAGTTTAGATCTTTAAAATTGGAGTAGTTTTATGTCTGTTTGTGAGAGTTACGATAACATTTCTTTATATGTATAACTTTATCTTTTGAATTCATTGTCTTGCTTAGTTTAACTAGGAATATAAGTCATAAAATTAATTTATGTGTAATACCATGTCCGTGATTTTCCTCTTTTGTTAGTAAAATAAATTTTTTGATGTATAATGGATGGATATGAAGAGAGTAGGACCATATGAGGTTTAGCTTGGGTCTAAAATGAAGGTTCGTCAATCTGATTCATTCTAATGTTGAGTAGGCTTTTTTTAAATTTAATATTATTTTACTCTTCTAGTTCCTGCTAAGGTAGTCTAGTAATAATCAATCATGCTTTTGGGGGAATATTTCTTTCATTAACATTCTGTTTATTTAGCTTTAAATGTATTCGCTTTAAACGTGAATTTTTGAGTTATATTTGTATCTTTACTTCCTGAATTTTCTTTATAATTAAGTATGAAATTGACGGGGATGTAATTACTTATTGGATATTTCATCGTTATAAGGCCATTAATCACTTAGTTGAATTGGATAATTCAGGCCTCGAAAGTTCAAGTTAGCCACGACATTTGGCTGGCAGCAAGTTTTAATTGTTAGGACAAATTACGTTATAATTGGCTTTATAAGTGTTGATAACTTGTAAATCCTAATAGTTAAATCACACATTTCCTCCATAATAATATTCTTTCCATAATGCAGGCTTTACAATAATCTCAAACTAGCTTAGGACAATAACTCAATGAATACGTTAGTATGCTTTTAGGCGCGCTCTTAATTAATTGAATCATCGTGATTATGTATACGTTCGCGTGACATAATTACGATTTCCAAAATTAAAACTAAGGTATGCGTTCGCGCAACTTTGGGCGAAACAATCTTAAAAATATTAAAGTGTTATTAATTGTGTACACGTACGCGTGACATGATTACTGACACACCAAACAAAACGAATAAACGTACGCGTGATTCATTTCAAGATAATTCCATAATTATAAATAATCAAGCAATTAAAAGCGATTTAAGACAAAAGTGCATAAAGTTCCCTAGAACCTAAAATATCCAGAATTGGTTAAGCCAGGTATAATTATTAAAGCGACCGTACTAAAACCACGGAACTCGGGAGTGCCTCACACCTTCTCTCGGGTTAACAGAATTTCTTACCCGGTCTTCTATGTTTCGCAGACTTAAACATAGTCAATTTTCTTGAATTGGGATTTTAAAATAAATGGTGACTTAGGACACCGTAAATATATTTTTTAAGTGGCGACTCTTTCAAATAAAATAAATTAATCCCTTTTCAAATAATGTCACTTAAATTGAAAAAACTCCTTTGGCACCATCCCCCGGTAAAAAGGAGGTGTGATAGTTATATGCTTGCTTCCGTTGCGCATGTTCTAATAATTAGTATCAGACGCCGTCTTACATCTAACTAGATAATGTAATACAACATGAATAAAGTAACATTAAAACATGTTGTTAACTTATACATGTTTGATGTGGTTATTCTATAAAAACGGTGGTTTTTTTTTTCTTCATAAAAACGTGATTGTTTTAAGTAGTATTTTAGTTATGAAATCATGGATTAAAATACATAAGTATGAGTAGTGGTGTTCTATTTCATGAAAATAATGTTGTTTTTCCCATGTTTGTTGCGTTTTTCCCATGATAACAGTGATATTTCTTTTATAAAAACGAGACTGTTATAATAATATTTTGAGTTTTGAAATCATGGATACCATACATAAGTATGATATGTGGTATGATTGAGTCAAAATAAACAGTACCCTAAAAAAAGCCAAAAAAATAGATTTTGCAAATAGGTCATGAATTTAGAATTCTGAAATTCTGTCAAACTCCGATTGACCTCAAATTTGGTAGGTTCATCAGAAACGACCCAGTGGGCATTCGATGTCGTTTAGATGGGTTTTTGGCCATTTTATATTTTCTGGAAATTTGTTTTATTAAATATTTTTATAAGAAAACAGTGGTGGTAGGGTTCAATCCCTATTGTTTCCATTCATGTTTTACAGTAATATAATGAATTTATATATTGACATAGGTCTTCTTCCACATCAGATAAATTCATTATAGTTGATTACTATAGTTTTGCCTTTAGTTGTTTGATAACTTGTATTAACTCTCAAACCGAGTTACATGTTGATTCAATGAAACTAAGGTTTATAAACGTGATATTTACCTATCGTAAATTGATAGTTTACTCTTTATCTGAGTTGGTCTTGTTTTAATTTATGGGGTAAATATCTTACATAACTCACATATTTTGCATGAATAGTTAAGTTTCCCTATCGAATCTAATTGTTCAGTGAGCACGGCTATATGCGTAATGTGTTATTATAAATTTTATTACTCTAATTGCATAACCAATGATCTATTTAATGTGAATATCTCTCATATTAATCATGTCTTCATTCAACCCACTTACCTCAATTTTGAACCAAAACAAGTTAGAAGGACCGAATTATGTTGACTGAAAAAGGAACCTTGATATTGTACTAACTTCTGAAGGTTACAAATTTGTAATCACTAAGGAGTGCCCAAAAAACCCTGATGAAGATGCTACTGATGATCAGGTTAAGGCCTATGATAAATGGGTCAAGGATGATGAGATTGAGTAATGTTACATTCTTGCCTCTATGGCGAATGTTTTGCAACATTAACATTAGTCTATGGGGTTTGCTTATGACATGCTCGAAAGTCTCAAAGAGATAATCGTGCGGCTAAGCAGACAGCCATGAAAGGCCTTTTGAATACCAAGATGGCTGACAGATCATCGGATAGGGACCATGTTCTAAAGATGATGGGTCTTCTGAATGAACTGGAGGTCCTTGGAGCTGTGATTGATAAGGAATCTCAAGTTGAGATGGTCCTGTAGACCCTTACTGACAGTTTTCAACAATTTCGCTTGAACTATAATATGAACAAAATGGATTTGTCACTAGTGAAATTGTTGAATGAGCTGTAAGCGGTAGAATCTATTATCAAACAGCAAGCTCTTGTTGTGGCACTGAATGTTGAGAAAGCTTCGGTTTCTAAGCCGATAGGCGATAAGAAAAAGACTAAGGCTCACAAGGTTTTGGCACCTGGAGGTGCGACTACTGGTGTGAAAAAGACCAAAGGAAAGTGATATCATTGTAAGCAACCTAGGCATCACAAAAAGCAATGCCCTGCCTATCTGGTAAAGCTGTCTCTACCATGTTTTGATGTGTAGATTCAGGAGCCACTAATCATATCTGCACTACTTTGCAGGGGTTTCAGGAAATGCGACGGCTAAGTGAGAATGAAGTTTGCATTTTTCAAGCCAATGGCGAGCCTTCACCAACTTTAGCATTAAGAGATATTAGAGTTTTGTTTAGTAGTGATAGAGTTTTAGTTTTAAAAGATGTTTTCTATGTACCTTCTGTTAGAAGGAATTTGATTTCGGTTTCGAAAATAATGAATGCTGGTTATAATGTTTATTTTGCTAATAACTCTGTTGTTATTAAGTTTAATAAATATTTTATCTACACTGCTGCTAGAGTACATGACCTTTTTATTCTTGATATATATCCTCGTGTACTACAACCAAAAGAATTAAATAATATTAATCAGCCACATAAAAGAAAATATATTTCTAAATTGAGCCAAACTTATTTGTGGCACTTACATCTAGGTCATATAAATTAAAATAGGATTTCAAGATTGGTTTAAGATGGACCTTTGAATTCATTGAAAGTGAAGGCACTGCCAACATGCGAATCCTGTTTAGAAGGTAAAATGACCAAGAGACATTTTTCCTCAAAAGGAAATAAAGCTAGCGATAAGTTAGAATTAATTCACTCTAATTTGTGTAGCCCTATGAATATACAAGTAAAAGGTAGTTTTGAGCATTTTGTGACTTTCACAGATGATCACTCAAAATATGGATACATTTATCTGTTACGCCGTGAGTCTGAATGCTTTGAGAAATTCAAAGAATTTAAGACGGAAACGGAAAAACGACATGATAGACATATCAAATCATTGCGATCTGATCGTCGTGGTGAATACCTTTATGTGGAATTCATTAAATACTTATCAGATTGTGGAATTACATCTCAATTATCTGCCCCTAGAACGCCACAATAAAATAGTGTGACAGAAAGAAGAAATAAGACCCTTATGGAAATGGTTAGATCAATGTTAAGTTATTCCGAGTTGCCTTCTTCTTTTTGGGGATATGCTTTAGAAACAACAAATTATATTCTGAATTTGGTTCCTTCAAAGTCAGTACCTTCAACCCCAGCAGAATTGTGGACTGGGCGCAAGCCCAGTTTGCGGCACATTTGGGTTTGAGGTTGTCCAACACATGTGCTGAAAGGAAAAGCGGATAAATTAGAATCATGGACAGAAGTATGCATTTTTATTGGATATACAAAGGGAACGAAAGGAGATTTATTTTATTGTCCCAAAGAAACGAAGGTAAGTGTTGCGACAAATGCCAAATTTTAAGAAGAGGATTATTTAATGAATCATATTCGTAGAAGTAAACTAATTTTACAGGAATTAAGCAATGGAATAACTAATGACTCATCTCTGGAACGTATCCCGGAAGCCCGTATTGACATACCACTGAATTATCATAGTGAGAGAAATGTCAATAGGCAGCAGAATGCATAAGAATAATTATCTGACATCTCACTACCCAAGGTAGTAGGAGTAATGTTGAGCAACCTCAGATTGTTGAACAACCTGAAATTGTTGTGTAGCCTGCACTTCAAGAAGAAGTTAATGATATCCCAGCACCGCAAGGTGTGGAGGATAACATTGAGGCTTCAGTTCCGGGAAATGATATAACAGTTCAACAACAAAATCAAACTGCACCTGTAGTGACTAGTCGTAGTGGGAGAATTATTAGAAATCCTCTCCGGCTTGCTCTCTTAGGAGAATCATATGATAGAATCCCTGAAGAGCCTAATACAAAACCTCTTAATTATGACGAATCACTACAAGATACAGACACTGATAAATGGGTTGTTGCTATGAAATCTGAAATGGAGTCCATGTATTCCAATCAAGTCTGGGACTTTGTAGAACCACCTACTGGAGTCAAACCCATTGATTGTAGATGGATCTATAAGAAAAAGAGAGGAGTGGATGGAAAAGTGCAAACTTTCAAAGTTAATCTTGTTGCAAAAGGGTTTACCCAAAAAGAAGGGATCGATTATGAGAAAACCTTTTCGCCAGTAGCCATGATTAAATCCATTAGGATTCTCTTATCCATTGCTGCTCATTACGATTATGAGATTTGAAAAATGGATGTCAAGATGACTTTCCTTAATGGAAGTCTTGATGAGTGCATCTATATGACACAACCAGTTGGTTTCATAAAAAGTGGCAATAAGAACATGTTGTGTAAATTAAAGAAATCAATTCATGGATTAAAACAGGCTTCTAGATTATGGAATACTTGTTTTTGCACATCGATTAAAACTTTCAGTTTTGATCAATGTGAAAACAAGTATTGTGTTTATAAGAAGTGGGATGGATATAAAGTTATATTTTTGGTTTTGTACGTAGATGATATCTTGTTCATAGGAAATAGTGTGAGCATGTTGAATTCAGTAAAGAAATGATTGTCCTCGCATTTTGATATGAAAGATTTAGGACAAGCGACACATATCCTTGGGATCAAGCTTATGCGAGATCGCAAGCGAGAGAATATTAGGCTTATCCCAAGCGGTAACGATCCGGACGATCATTTTGAGTGTATTAGCCCTGATACCCTATTTACTATTTTTTCCGTATCTATTTCTGCTTATGTGAATTGTCGGGAGGTCTTGTTTTTGGTTTCAGAGTGATTTAGGATACTTAGTCCCTGAAACGGAAGCTTAAGTCTTAGGATTTTGATTGTAGTCGGACTTATGCGAAGACCACTCCGGAATGGAGTTTCGCCGATTCTGTTAGCTCCATTGGGTGATTTTGGACATAGGAGCGTGTCTGGACTGTGAATTTGAGGTTTGTAGCTAATTTAAGCTTGCAATAGCGAAAGTCGAATTCTTGAAAAGTTTGATCGGGGGGTTGACTTTTTGATATCGGGGTCGAATTCTGATTTCGAAAGTTGGAGTAGGTCCGTAATATTGAATTTGACATGTGTACAAAATTTGAGGTCAATCGAACGTGGTTTGGTAGGTTGCAGCGTCATTTGTGGAATTTGAAAGTTTAGAAGTTCATTAGGCTTGAATCCGGGTATAATTCATGTTTGTTTTGTTGTCTGACGTATTTTGAAGGCTCGCCTAAGTTTGTATGGTATTTTAGGACTTGTTGGTATATTTGGTTGAGGTCCCGGGGGCCTCGGGTGTGTTTCAGATGCTTTACGGATCGAAATTTGGACTTGTGCAATTGTTGAGTTTCTGGTGCTCTGGTGTTTCGCACCTGTGAGTGGGGAACCGCAGGTGCATACACGCAAGTGCGTTAGGCCAAGAGAAGAAGCGAGGGTTGAGGAGATGGTCAGGGGTCGCATGTGCGAGGGGATTTCCGCATATGTGAACCCGCAGATGTGCTTGAAGTTCCACAGATGTAGAGAGTGAGCTGGAGGGGTGAACGCAAAAGCGGACCATTGTCCGCAGGCGTGCACACGCAGGTGCGACCCCTTCATCGCAGATGCAGACCCAACCCTCTAAGTCATTTCTGCACCTGCGAGGGAAATTCCGCAGGAGCGGCATCGCAGATGCGACAGTGTGTCCGCAGATGCGGAAGAACTGGGAAGAAAATGGGATTTCGAGGGTTTGTTTTCCATTTCGATTTTGAGAGCTCGGTGTGAGGCGATGTTTCGAGGTTTCTTCAAGAAGATTATTGGGGTAAGTGATTCTAACTCGGATTGGACTATATTTCATGAATCTATTGCTATGTTTATCATCTAATTAGGGATTTGAGTTGTAAATTTGGGAAAATATGGTAGAAACTTCATAGGCTAAAATTTCGAGTTTTGGAAGGCTATTTGAGGTTAGATTCGAGTAATGCTTGTATGTTTGGACTCGTGATTGGATGGGTGTTCATATTTTATGACTTTTATAGGATTTCAAGACGTGGTCCTGGGGGCCGATTTGAGCCTATTTCGGATTTTGGCTTATAGTTTCGTGTATTTCTTGTGGAATTGATTCTTTTAGCCTATATTAATTATATCGTACTGCTTGTGGCTAGATTCAGGGCGTTTGGAGATTGATTCGAGGGGCAAAGGCATTGCTGAGTAGGATATTTGCGCGGGTTGAGGTAAGTAACAGTTTTAAATATGGTCCCGAGGGTATGAAACCCCAAATATTTGGTAAGATGTGACTATTTTGGAGGTGATGCACATGCTAGGTGATGGGCGTGTGGGCGTGCACCGTGAGGGATTGTCATTTGGTCCGTCTTGTGAGGCTGTAAAGTCAAATAGCGTATTGTTAATTACCTGTTCTCTCTGTGTTATAGAAATTTGACTGCAAATCATGTTAGAAATCATGCTTAGGCTATGAGATGGTACTATTGGGACCTGCAGAGGTCGCTTACTTGTTGAAGTATTTTCTAATTGTTGTCTTGTACTCATGTCATGGTTTTACTTGCGTATCACATCTCAGTCTCTTCTTGATTCTTGTTGATACACTATGTTATTTTTGTTTGCGCTGATATTTATGATTTCTGAGAGCCCGAGAGACTAGAGAGGTTGGTGACTGAGTTAGCGCCTGAGTTCCGAGCTGTGAGCTATATGTGTTTATATGGATCGGGTTGCACGCCGTAACGAGCCCTAGGGCTGTATATATGGATCGAGTTGTACGCCGCAACGAGCCTCAGGGCTGTATATATATATGGATCGGGTTGCACGCCGCAATGAGCCTTATGGCTATTTATATGGGATCGGGCTACACGCCGCAGCGATATAACGCTTGGGCTGAAAGAGCCCCTCCGGAGTCTGCACACCCCTAGTGAGCGCACGTACCTATTGAGTGTGAGTACTGAGGGCTGAGAGCCGGGTGATTGAGTTGTTGTGACGAGTTGAGTGTCTGTTGCCCTGAGAGACTGCACTTATTTTTTATTTGTCGATGCACTTAGTTGCTATATGTCATTGTTGTGAAATTTCTGAAAGATTCTATATCTGGATTACGTGCACTATAACTATATAAACTGATTTGACTTGAACTGCCGGATTTGAAAGCATGTCTATTCTTTGCTGGAATTATTGAAAATGAACTGTATTTGTATAACTCATCACTACCTTCTCAATTCCTTATTTATTTCTGTTACTTGATGAGTTGGTTGTACTCATGCTACACCATGTACTTCATGTGCAGATCTAGGTGTGTTTGATCACGGAGGTCGTTGAGTTCGTGCGCGATCGAGTACCGGAGACTACAAGGTAGCTGCCGGTGTCCGCAGACCTTGTCTCTCCTTCTATGTTTTCTTTCTTTTCTGTTTTGATACTTAGACACAGTTTGTATTAGACTGGATATCTAGATGCTCATGACAAAGTGAAACCCAGATGTCGGGCTATTTTTCCGCACTTATGCTTTGGGTTTTACCCCATTTTTATGAAAGACTCAGGTCATTTTAAATATATTAATACATTTCTGTTAAATGTTGAAAGTGTTTTGGAGATGTCGGCTTGCTTAGTATCACGTTAGGCCCTATCACGATGGGTTAGGTTTTGGGTCGTGACAAGTTGGTATCAGATCCTAGGTTACATAGGTCTCACGAGTCATGAGCAGGGTTAGTAGGGTTTTGCGGATCGGTACGGAGACGTATGTACTTATCTTTGAGAGGCTGCAGAAACCTTAGGAAAAAAAAACTTCACATTCTTGAATTCTTGTGGTGCGAATCTATTGATTCTGGTGACTAAACTTTTGTTGTTTCATTCTCTCACAGATGGTGAGGACTCATACTATGGGGCAGGACGGACATCCACCAGTACCTCCAGCCAGGGCCACGAGAGGCCGAGGTCGTGGTAGAGGCTGCGGTAGGGGCAGAGGTGCAGTCCGCACAGCAGCTGGGGCAGTACCTGCAGACCTACCAGTTGCCCCAGTTCAGGAGCAGGCACCAGTTGTGGATGAGCCTGTGGGACGAGCTCAGACACCATATGTGCCTATTGTGATTCCAGGCCTTCAGGAGGCTTTAGCTCAGATTCTGACTGCGTGTACCAGTCTTGCTCAGGCGGTCTCTGTTGCAGCCGCAACATCCACTTCTCAGGCCGGGGGAGGCACTCAGACTCCCGTCGCCCACACACCAGAGCAGGTCATACAGAGATTCCAGACACCGGGGGTACCACCAGCCCATCCGGTTGCCGCTGCTCAGGATTATGTGGTTAGTGCTATGCCTGAGGATGAGCAGCGTAGATTGGAGAGGTTTGGGAGGCTCCAGCCTTCATCTTTTAGTGGTGCAGAGGGAGATGATGCACATAGTTTCTTGGATAAGTGTCAGAGGATACTCCGTACGGCAGGTATTCTGAAGACCAGTGGGGTCTCATTTACTACTTTGCAATTCTCTGGGGCTTCCTTCAGTTGGTGGGAGGCTTACGAGAGGCGTAGGCTGGTCAGCACAACACCCCTTATATGTCAGCAGTTCTCACGTTCTTTTCTTGGAGAAGTTCGTGCCTCAGTCCCTTAGAGAGGAGCTGTGCAGGCAGTTCGAGCAGCTTCGTGATGGTGATATGTCCGTGACGCAGTATGAGATAAGATTTTCTGAGTTGGCCCGTCATGCTATCTGGTTGGTTCCCACAGACAGAGAGAGGATCAAGAGGTTTATAGATGGCCTCACTTTTCAGCTGCGATTGCTTATGACTAGAGAGAGAGAGAGAGTATCTGGTGCTATTTTTGATGAGGTTGTCAACATTTCTCATCAGATTGAGATGGTTCGCAGCCTGGAGCGGGTTAAGAGAGAGGGCAAGAGGCCTCGTGGATAGGGTGGATTTAGCGGTGTTTCTTCTGGGGGCAGTTCCACCACGGTAGGGGTCGTCCTTTCAAACATGCTTAGACGGCTCGCCCAGTTCACCGTGGTGCATCATCTGACCATGGTTCACACAGTTATCAACAGGGCCATTCATCTCTCAGTGCCCTCCCAGCTCAGAGTTCATCCCGTGCTCCATCGGGTCAGGGATCGTCTATGCCAGGTCCTTCTACCAGTTATCTCGGTGCTCAGGGCTCCCTTCAGTCCCCAGCACCAGCACCGGGGAGTTGCTATGAGTGTGGAGAGTTTGGCCATATCAGGAGATATTGTCCCCGCCTTACAGGAGGTCCGGCTCAGCAGAGGAGCCAGTCTATGACATCAACACCACTTTCTTCACCACCCGCTCAGCCAGCTCGGGGTGGAGCCTAGTCAGCTAGGGG